>VZTT01061125.1:75393-86644 GCA_013400855.1 Buphagus erythrorhynchus
GTATACCACAACAGAGAAAGTAGAAGATCTGTAAAGTAAACTGAATCCAAACATAAACAATGCTTTATTGGGATATAGCAAGCAACCTATCAAATAGGGAACCAGTACAAACAGATTGAACATGACTCTCTTTTAACAGAGATGTATTGTGACAAGACAGCTTCTTTTAGTTCTTAAAACAAGTATTCAAAGTGTTAAGTAAAGCATTAAAAAAATCAATCATTACAACACCAAAGACAGACAATATTAAAAATGTGCAGAATTTTACTTTTTACAAACTTCTGCATAATGTTAGAAAACAATCATAAATTAAAAAAGGAATAAAATGAAGCTTTTTTGTTCACAGAGCAACACAAACCTTTAAAAACCAACTATATTTTACATAGGACTACTATTAAAAACAGGTGAAAAGCTGAAAATTTAAAGGACAGCAAAAATACACAACCCAGTTTCACCTGTCAGCAACACCTTCTGCTATAGAAGGAGTTATGTTAGTTCTATGTACATCTTTCAACATTGCAGCATACCATGAGTAAACCTTAATAAGGTCAAAATAGGACCCTCCGCAAAAAAGGGTGACTTGTCAAGTGTCAGTCCCATCCTGAAATTATAAGTAGCAATAATTTTAGTAAGTTTCTAGTGTAAATCAAAACCTACTTCAATTGGTTCCTCTGTCTAAAGATGCATGTAAACTTTGGGATTGTTTCAGTTTAATTTTTTGGTATCTTAATTAATGAAATCAAGAACATGTCTGGCTCAAAAATGAGAATGACATACCTCCCTTTTGTTCTGGATACAGTGATGTAGCTATCTCAACATGCTCATTGACACTTCCTAAAAGAGAAAATCATTATGTACTATGTAAAAAATACACACCACCTCCCTCAGTTCAGATTCAGTATATAGTATATTGCCAGCTCTATCCAATAGGATATATATTCTAATTTGGTTTAAACTCTTAATAGATATATTCTCTCTTTACAAAGTTCCATCACATGAAACCAAATTGCTTATTTTTCCTTTGAGGCACAGCATGACCCCAATTAGACAATTAGCTATAAAGAGTTGTTCTTTAGATGTTGTGTCTGTAGAGGTTTTACGTGATATTCATAGATTTTCAGCGCAGGCCCCAGTTTTAATGAAAGTCCAGTCAGTACATCATTTCTTGTCATCAACAGTAATGATTTGCCATCAATCTCCTATAAGAAGAATTAAAGAGTTGATAAAGACAAATATACAAATCTAAAAGATGAGAACAGTCATGCAACAAACGGAATACTACTATAGAGGATCAGTGAGAAAAATAGTAGCCTTGATTTTCCTGACACCATGTTCACAGCTGCTAAATTCTGCTTGCTGTCTGCTTTTCAAGTGCTCACCTGTGCTGACTAAGGCAGAAATACTATTTAGTCAAGCACAAAATCCAAAGGAGCCTAATTTCCAGATTCCCTCCTTGTAAACCTTTTTCTAATTAATAGGTACAAGTGAAGAATGCCTAATTATCAGCCATTAAGGGAAGGATACTCCTAAGAACGCAGCTTATGAAGTGCATTTCAAAAGAATTACTATTGACAGCAATATGCAAGTTTAAACTAGTGAATATCTGCTAATAACTTCAGGTGCCTTCTTTAAAAGGCCAAACTTCCCATGCATCCTGTGGGGGGAAAAAAGGAAAAGACTCTTGCAATCAGAAATTTTGGAAGGGCCTAACTGGAGCTTGACACTGGAGGGAACTTCTCTTCCTCTGCTTTCAAGGGAAGACAAGAAAAGTAGCAACTTGCCAGCTTAGGTCACAACAACCCCTACATTTTCCTGCTTAAAATAGCTCTTGTAAATCACAGATATAGTGGTGTTTTGTTTTTTTTTTTTGTCTCAGACCTTGAGTTTCTGACCTGTTTAGGTTAGAAATCCTGTCGGCTTTGGATTTTTTCCCACCTCAAAAACTTGACATATGCTTGAAAACTCCCTCTAAATAATTTTTAAAGTCAAAATGGAAGAGAAAGAATCCACATCTCTCCTCTCCCTTCTATTATCTTGGAAATATCATAGATCCCATCCTTGATTACAACGCAACATGAAAAGAAGACTTCTATTAGAGTTCAGCAGAAATTTGTCAAGACCAATCTCTCTGAAAATTTGATGGAGTTTATAAATACAAAATACATGGACAAACCACAACATAGTCAAAGATCAGATGAAAGTGGCATTTTTAAAAAATATCCCCAAAATGCATAAAACTACTAATCCCTCAGGGGAGCACAAAGTAACAGTAATTCTAAAAGAAAAAAAGTTTCCAATAACTTTTTACCCAATTATAGCAGGTGCCTCTTTCCAATTACTGTTGAGAATGTTAATGGTTAAAACCAGTTTCTATCCTTTCTTTTCCATTCGTCACAATTCTTTCTGTGGGAATTTTGACACCAGTGAGTGTTTTGCTCATTGCTATGACCGATCTGAAGTTGCCTTTTCTGCTGCTGTTCAACGATGCTATGGAGGAAGAACAGCCTCCAGCTTGGTAGGATCCAAATGGAGTAAATCCAGTACCTGGAATAGGAGAAACTCCAAGAATAGGAAAAAAGCATCTATTCCTTTCCCTTCTTCCACAGGGTTCCCTGTGTTTTCTAGAAATGCTGGTAACTAGTAAGACTTCCATTGAATAGAAAATTGATTCTTTAAACACATCTGTGTAGGAATGAGTGATTACATATTCAGAGTTCAAGCATTTTACATCTTTGTGTGAATTGTAAGCTTTACATATTTCACTTCCTTTAAGTTTTCCACATTAACCTGCTTCTGCAGAACTGTCACACTTTTTTTTGCACCAGGTAAGATTTTGTATGGTCTGGTGACTTCCCTGATTTCTTTGCTACTTCTCTATTTTCTGGATTTATTTCAGGATGCAATTTCAATGCTAGCTCTCAGTATGTCTTTTTAATGTTATCTGCAGAGAGATTTCTCTGCGCAGCTCAAGCTGACAGCAAATCCCCACTGTGCCAGGATGACCTCAACACCAGCATCACGTTGTCTCCAGCAAATAACCAGGGGACTGGTTAAGCTTCAAGTCCTCCCACCACCCCTTCTGCTCTAAGTGACTGAGAAGTGCAAAGTTTCAAAATAAGCCAATATGAGAGCACAGCAGCCAGCACACTCACGTGCTCCTCCATACCATGGCTCTGCCAGAAAGCAGCAGTGGACACCAGCTGATGTCAAACCCCAGTTTCCCTTCTGGTAAGGCATTGCAGTGAGGCCAGCAAACCAGCACGGGGTTACCTGGGCATATCTGGCTATCACAACATAACAGTGAAGAAGCCATACAGGCCAAAACAAAGGTCAGAGCATGAGGACATCTTGAGACCTTGTAAACAGCTTCAGTCTTGGAGTGAGCCACAGTCCCCTGTGCTTCCAGGGCTCCTACAGAAAGCTCAGCCACAAATTTGCAGGCTGTACTTCTCTGAAGGTGTTCACACCCGCATCCTGCAACTGCTATTCCTCCCTCTTCAGGTATCCTGTGTCCCAAACTTCTTGGCTTGTCTAATTTGCTTGCTGATGTTACGGATTTTTGTTATTGGGTAACCTTCAGTTGAATCTGTTTTCATAAGTGAGCTCTTTTGATTTGCTGACATCAGTGGAACTCCAAGAAGAAATAAAAGATAATCATCATACAAGCATCAATTCCTACCGGCACTTACAATAGAGTTTTAATAAAACATTCTGCAGCCCTTAAAATGTCTTCTAATTTTTCTTAAAGTATTGTAAGAAAAATCCAGGTTTTAAAGATTTTTTGAGCTAGTTTTAGGTGAGTCCAAACGTATTCAGGCTCATCAAAAGAAGGTGTGGACTCAGTTACTGCTGTGTAAAAGCTCAGTGTAATAGTAGATGTCATGATTACATTCTGGGCTAAGGATATTTTGTAAAGAAACCATTGTGCTGCCCCTACTGAAGCAGTTCAGTGGAAAACAATTTCCCAGTGTTGTAGGTGAAACTGAATACTTTCCTGCTTACAATCTCATTCCTCTTCCAGTACATATTCAGGGCAGTAGATCAAATGAAACTAGGTTTCTGGAGCCCAGGCAACTGCAAATGATAGAGGAAAATAGAGATGGCCAGAATTGCAGCTGCATGCCTGGTGCTCTACAGATAGAGAATGGCTAAGGATTCAAAATGAACCTGTCTGCACTGTCATACCTGGGAGATCCCGACAAAAAATACTGTAAGAACACAGTTAAAGTTAATGGTAGCAAATGGTGTAGAAGAAACTGAACGGCACCACTGATAAGAAGTTAGGGATAGGACTGTTTATGGGGCTGTTCCTGGTGCAGACAGGGAATAGGCTGGCAAACCTGGCATGTAGAACCAGGCACTTGCTGCTCCTCATGCTGGTAATGGAAAGGAGGGGGAAGGAAGTGGCAATGACTTCTGCTGTGATTATCCATCCCTCAGCTCCTGGCCACATCCTGGTGGCAGCTGTCAGCCTCTCTCTCCAAGGTTTTAGCATAAGGTGAAGTTGGCAGTGGAATCACATTTCTGCACATGGCTGTCCTAACAGAGTCCTCGGTTACCCTACTGAAACCCCTTATCCTCACTGCAGAACACTAATAAAGCCTTTATACTCTACTTCTACACTGCTTTCTATAAGGCTATTGCAAACTGATTTGCCAAAACTCATAAATTAGCCTCACCTTTCTCCTGCAAGGTCAGTAGTAATTACTGAAGTATTATTGACAAGCCAGCTGTGAGGCAAAGAGGTCAAGATATTTGATGGAAGTCAGAAGTATCTGTCAGTATAAGGAAAAGACTCCCAGAGACCACAATTACTTTGCCTATGTAGTTTTTTTAAGCCACATTTCCAGAGCTGTTGTGACATGGATGCTGGTATTTAGGAATGGACACTCTCAAACCTTTTCCTTTTTGGCTTGTTCACTTATTTTCAAATTCTGAAAAATGAGTTAGCAGCTGCAGAAAGAACCTCTCTCTGCAACCTTTCAGAGAATTACCCAACACCAGGCTTCTCACCCTCAAGAACAAAGAACTAAATTTAGATACTTTGTTATATGCATCAATTATAATCAGAAGGGATTTCACAGACATGGTGCTGAAGGTCAGCAACATTAACCTGACCAACCATGATGGTATTTCACGTGCAATGTACAATCTCCCTGCAAAGCTGCCAATAACTTGCACCAGTTCACTACCTTGGAAGATAGTCAAGCCATCTATTTTGATAACTAATTACAAATGTGGGTGACTAATTTCCTGGTAGTCACACAAGCCTACAGACTTACCTGGGGAGGTGCTGAACTGCCAATCTGATGTAAATTACTTCTCTACAAACAGGTGGGCTGTAGGCCAAGTAAGCTGACTTCCCAATTCTGCCCCACTAACACACCTTTACCAGTTGCTGGCAGGTGAGTTACCTGGATGGACCACCTGACTGTTAAGCTCTTTGCTGATCTAATCTACCAAAAGAAGTCTTCCATTAATATCAGCAGTTACAAGGCCCAGAAACAAAGACCCTGCCTGTTTCTCAGACTGATTCTTACAAATACATTGCTCCTCTGCCAACTTAGTGCCAACTTGTCCTTTCTATATGCACTTGTACTGCCAAGTTCAATGCAACACAGCAGCCCCTTTCTTAACCTATGCCTTCAAACTCACATTGTTGCTTAGAAGTCCCAGGTTTTATAAATACTCATGAGTGTAATTACACAATACACTAAGAAAGAAGGGAATTCACATTTCAAATTCACATTTTAAATAACAAGACAGTGAAACTGAGTGGGTTGTACAGGGAGACAGAGTTCAAGCCAGAAAATTTGTTTTGATTTCTCACATTTCTGAATCCTATCCTAAACAAACTCCAACTCGTTATCCACAGCTTGTAGAACAATATCATTACTCAGAGATCACAGTCCCATGCACTGTCACTCAATAACAAACTTAAATCCTGCCATTAATGTGGGATTTTTCTCTCCCATTTTACAGTACACAACCAGGCCCACAGCAAAAACGTGCAATGTGAGAAACTGGTGGCAATCAAAAGGTGTTTGCTAACAGATTTACCTGTTCCTGAAAAGCATTGGCTTGTTCTTCAAATCCAGCTGTTCGGAAATAATTCACAACATCGGTAACAGCCCAGTCAGCAGGATCCAGAGGTCTCCCATTCTCTACTGAACTGCAAAGTGCAAATGCAGACAAGTAATCACTAAAGGTGTGCAGAACATCTGCTGCTTCTTCTTCATGTGCATGCCTCATGTACATCCCTCCTTCCTTGTTTCTCCAGGAAAAGTGTTCTCTGATACATCTCCCCCACCCCAATACAGAACAGTCACTCCTGTTCTTTTACAGTCCAAAGACCTGATGCTGGGGAAAACTGAGACACCTCTCCTCTCAGAAAAGAAGAAAGCACATGAATCTTCACATCAGCCAAAGATAATCAGTTAGGATCTTCCTACAAGTGTGCTGTCTTTGCTGTTGGAGAATGAAAACTGCAAAACTGGGGTACCAAATTCCTGCTTTTCAAGCCTGCAGCTTGCTTTCAGCTACCAAGTAGTTAAAGAATTATATGTGGATTATTCTTCACACAGATGAGACTGTCCTTGTAACATGGGTAGAAATTACTGGTAGCTATCTTTACCTTGCAAAACAACAATAAATAAATTACAAACAAACAGAACTCCCCTATCAAAACAAAAAAGAGGCACCAAATGATTGCACTAATTCTCAATGTAGAAAATTTCCCAAAACTGTTGTCAGACTCATCTTTGGACAAATCTATGGACTTTTTAAATAGCTGTGCATCTGAGAAAACATCTGTTAAACACAATCAGAATTAATTCCTTCTGTGATTAACCTCAGGCAATTGGTTTCCACAGTAGCAAAAACAACAAAACATTCATATTACTTTCCTTATCCTGAATTTCTTTTTCTCAAACTGTAATCCCCCTATTACAAAGATAACCTTGGTGTATCTGAAAATTTTCAGTAAAAAAAGACATATAGTGAGCTCGACTGCCTTTTCTACTGCAATTTATGAGGATGAAGAACAAGACATCAAAGAGCTTCTTTAACATGTTTCTCCAACCAGAAGTCCTGAAATTCATGCCAAATATTTTCCATCATTATACTTGCTTAACCATAATGCTTAATGAAGCAATATTGAAAATGTAGAGATCAGGACAGGTGTCAGAATCCTGTCCATTTTCTGGTCTAAAGCTTAGAGGCAGGACTTAGATTTCAACAGCACCAGCTGGAAAAGAAACACAGATTATATTCTCTGACAATATTTTTGTTCTGTCCCTCAATTTTTTCTTTTCCAACTGTTACCATCTCTGCCTTGCCTGGGCTTACATATTTTTCAGCAAAAATAACTGGGCAAATCAGGGGCTGACCATTTTTCAAAGCAGCCAAGTGGAATCTATACATAGAGTGCCTCCCACTCTATGTTTCTATGTAGAATGTTTTTACAACATTCTTATTTCTACAACTATCTGAGTCCTGGGAAGGAGGACTCATGAAAACAATGATTTTTGCATGTCCTCAAACTCTTGAAATGTGTCTGTCTATATGGCAACAAAATCTGGCCACAGGGATCATCCACAACCTACGTTACACTGGGCCTTCTAAAAGCAGTTTCTTTCATTATCACAGATCTCTGAGCAATGAGAAATGGAGTTTCTTACTTCTGCTCATCACATAATGACTTACTTCATGAATTGCTTCACTGATTGTGATTACTTAGAAAGCAACACTCAGCAAAACTGCAAATGGGACTATCTGGCCTTACCAGTGCTGCACTTTTTCCCTGTGTATTTTTTTAAAAATCAAAGAATGCCTTTCAACTAAGATTTTTTGGTGTTGAGCACATTCTGAGGCTTAAGAAGTAAAATGTGAAAACTACCACACAAAATCTGCACATATTTATAAAAGCAGAATTTGAGGAATTATATTTAAATCTTTGCATTTTCCTTAAGACACAGACTGTCACTTTCAATTACTCATTTTTACTAAAAAATAAATAAACAAAATGCAAACCACTCAGTTAAAAAACAAACAAACTGAATTTAACCCTGCTTAAACAGCAAATAAAAGGTACAGTTTGTAAAAATATCACCTAACTGTAATTTTGTTACTTCTCCAAACACTTTAATTTTAAATTATATATGGCCCAAAACCCTCCTTTCCACAATTTTTTATCTCAGTCCAGGTCCTTTAGTTTTTCTTGTAGCTCTTCTTTTATCACTAGGGAACTACAGCTTGGTCCAGATCCAGCCCCATCCAGGGCTCAACTGCAACAACTTCAGGGGTTCTACCTCAGTCATTAATTAATCACAGGCAATAATTGCAAATTCCTGCCTCAAGGAACAGCATCATGCTGGACCCTCAAGTGGAGCCAACTTCCACAGCTACAGCTGCAGAAGACTGGAAGGCATGTGGCAGACTGCTGGAGGCTGGCTGGATTTTAACCCATCTACCCACACAGATGCTCAATTGGCTTGCAGACTTTGTTAGTCTCCTCCTCACACTGCTGCTGACATGGCTCTATTCTTTAGTCAAGTAAAGGGAATATATAACATCCATGGCTTAGCCATACACTGGCTTGTGCCTGACATCCTGGATGCTTCAAAAATCTTACAGGGACTGGCATTTTAGGCTTTGAAACAAAATAGTAGATGCACTGACAATGAGTAAGAATTAGGCTTGTCTGTTTTTCACCACTGTCCCTGTGCCTTTATTGCCATCATGTGGCAGAAGCAGCAAGGTCTGAAAGGATATAGCTACAGATTTTATCCAAGCTATTTATAAGCACTTCAAGAAAGTGTCAAATACTTCCTTTGTAGATATGCCCACGTACATACTATATACATTCATCAGAAACCACAGCCTCACAGTTTATATACAATGTCCATCCACTCTAAAAAGCCACCTTAGCAATCAGTAGTTGAGTCTTTAACACTCAAGCCTCTGGGAAAATGATCAAACGTAAACTGTCCTTGCTTTCACTGCTTCCTTTCTCCTCCCACCCCAGAGTGCTCATTGTAGAAACCAGACTGTCAAAGGGAAGGTGGTTTCTGAGGGACACACAATAATTATTCATAGTCACTGAATAGAAAAATGCTCTTTATGTTGGTGTGGTGTAGCCAGCGTCTCAAGTGAAGGGGGAGAATGCTGATTTTAATGGCTGCTATCAGATCTTTTGATGCTTTTCATATTCAGGTGTTTTACCAGTAGCCTGAAGTGACCATTATTATTTACCTTACTCTAGTGCCTATGCATTATCACGTTTTCTTGGATGGCTTATGTAAAAGAGATCTGAAAAAGAATAATGAGGTGCAGCTGCACAAAGTGTTGCAGCTTGACAGAACAGATTAAGAGCTTACTCTACTACCTTTCCTTATGGTCTTTTTTTTCCTTTAATATATATACATATGTGTACATCTCTCTCACCATGGCTTATGTAACCCTAAAGCAGCAAGGCCAGGTTTTTCCACACAGAACTTCACTTCTCAGATCATAACATCATTCAGAATTGCTAGTCCTAATTAAAGAATTTCTGACTTTAAGTAAATGCTTACAAAAATGTTCCTATGTCTTAGCCTGTAGTCTACCACACAAAAGAAAGCTGTAAAGCAATACACACCACGTCGCTGCCTTATTCCCACTCTAGGTCTGAAATAAAACCCCAGCAACTTCAGGCTTCTCCAATAAACAGCCTAAAGTATCTGTTTCAGAAGGGAATTGACACCTAAGTGATATGCTGCTACTACTTCTCAGCCCTAGACAGGTGGGCTGTCAGCAGAGACAGGCACAGAGGTGTAACTTCCATACAGAAGACTTCTCTCATTAGGCAGTAGTTCTGCAAAAGCCACTAAGAGACAGGTGAGCAGAGGCACAATATTGGCTACAGTGCTACCACTTGCTTTAGTCTCTGGTTGAGAGGAAAAGAAAAATCGTACCCCTAACTTAAGTTACTAGCTTCTACATCTCTTCATTGCTATACAGTCTTACCACATATCACTTTTTATCAGCTCAGTGCCCTGGACTCTTCTATGTCCAAGCTGAAACACAATAGAAGTAATTAAGAACAGGGAGGGTTTGAAATGAGCAAAGATGGAGATGGCCACTATTGCCAACCACATTAGTTCAAAGGAAAACTACATTCAAAATCCATGTGCTGTTTATGTAAAAGGAACACTTACTTTTTGACATCCAGAGAGCCATTTTCCTTGTTTTCCATGTCAACAGTTAGCATGGGAAGGATAGAAGTTTTACTTCAGCAACTGATCAATAGGGAGGAAAAAAAAAAGCTGTGTTTAGTTACTGGAAGTATGGCCAGAGCAGTGTAATGGAACAGAAACAAGCATTCTACAGAGATGCATGCATGCTCCCACTTGAAAGGAACAGTGCTGTCAAAGACTGATTTCCTTGGAAGGCCAGCAAAGCTGATAGTAGCTAATGAACTAGGAAAAAAAAGTTGACCTGTGCTTCAAACACAATAATTAATTCTTGCCTGAAAATCAAGGAAGGTAGTATTACATTTAATCTTTTCACAAGTGTTAAAGTTTTGATCAAACTATATGTATTCATATATGTGGAGATCGACCTGCAATATATAGCTGTGTATCAAGAGAGCTTAATAGGCTTTCAGTCATCCTGTGATACAGAGGATCCAAACAGATGGAAGATCTTCAGAAAGGTTTGGATTTCCACAGCCTTGTTTTACAAATGTGGACTTGGATACAGATGAGCATGTCAGTTATGCCCATTGCACAAATAAAGCTGGTAAGCAGAGTTACTAATTGAGTCCCAAACTCCTGAGGCCTAAATCAGTATGTTATCCATAAGACCTCTCTTCCTGCACTAGAGCAGCTTTTTCTATAGGTGTGCTACACTGAACTCCAAAAGGAAAGGAGCACATGAAGGACACAGGAGAAAATCCAGTTCGTTTCCTTCCCTGCAGCACACTGGAGTACTTGCACCACAGAGCTTTTTCCATCACTCCACGGAACATGCAGAAATAACCCAAGCCTTTCCTTTCTGTTCTCAAGAAAGCCATTTCTATTTCAGAGAGCACCAGAGAACGAACCAAGGACTCAGGATGTTCTTGCTGTAGCATTAATGGATGCCAGTGAAATGTCTCAAAGCTCTGGGAAGTACAGAATAGGGAAATCATGCGCTTCAGCTAAAACTTTCCAAAAATAGAATATATTAATTAATACTGCTGTGGGAAATGAAAAAAAAAAAAAAAAAAAAA
>VZTT01061125.1:87097-110890 GCA_013400855.1 Buphagus erythrorhynchus
CGCTGCCCGGCCCCGGGGCGGCCGTCGGGCTGGGGACGGAGCGGCGGCTCCGCCGAGCGGCTTCACCCTGGCAGCGCTTACCTGCTGGGGAGCCGGGGGGCCGCTATGGGCGGGCGCGGACCTGCCGCGGCACACGGCCGGAGAGCAGCGCTCGGGGCTCGGTTCGTGACTTGAGGTTCTTGGGGCCTCCTTGTGGACATTTCTATCCTCCTGACAAGCGGGGTGTAGCAGGTAACGGAAAGGAAACAAGTCCCCAGTTGTTGAAGGGTGCAGTACCAAGCCGAGGAAATTTTATACAAGGTAGGAAGTAGGAGTCGCCAGATGTTGGAAAATTGATAAAGTTACAAAAATTCATTCCTAGAATGAGTTCGTCAACACGTATGCGAGTAGCAGATACTTGGCTTTCTGTGGAACTCGTTTCACCATCGGGGTGAATGGGAAAGAGTGACCAAGGACAGCACAGCACACCCGGGTCAGCATTCCCGTGCCACCCGCCGGCACTGGGGAAAGACAGGAGACGGAGGCACTGAGTCTGCAGATCGCACTGCTCCAAGCTCCAGACTTTATTTCACAAGGAGACCATACCCACGGGATTTACTGTACAGAAAGAATCAACTCAAAGAGCTTACAAATTACCAAGTGTCCGACTGGCAATAAAATCTCACCCACAGAGTTTAATACAAAAGTTGTCAAGTTTTTCTGGCAACATTTCTTTTTTTCTTTTTACACTATTTTTTAATCTCTTCAGTATTTCCTTGATTGTTGATGTTTTCTAATGGCATATAAGCATTACTTACATACACTGTCACTGCAAAGGAAATCAAGCAAGGACTATTCAACACACCCTGCTTTCCCCACACACGGGCTTTGCAACCAGGGCTGCATCCCAGCCACTTCTCAGATGCTGTGACCTTGTGATTATCCTTAACAGGCTGGGTTACTTCAAATTTGTGGGATGGTTTACTTGAAAAATTTCCTTCTGAGTCAAACCACTCAAATTACACTCCTGCTGTTTGCTGCAAGGCAAGGAGGACATTACAAGTTACCTGGGGATTTGCACAGAACCTACTGGTGACTGTGCTGTGATTTCTGCAGAGCTCTGACACAAGTGGCCAGCTAGCACGGACAGACAGAGCCTGCTGGGCCACCAGAGTGAGCACATGGGGCTGTCCCAGGCAAAGCTTACTGCACCTGGCTGCATGGAGATCCAGGTCACCTAACTGCTAACTGGACACAGTTACAAGCACTAAAATTACCAGAAAAGTGGACTTTTGGGCAAAGGACTGTAAACACGACCTCCCAAACCACTTCATTTTGTCTTACCTATATGCTGTCAGATAAATAACCAGAGCTTGCAGGAGCTTTGAAAGTGAAGGCACTCGAGTATTGACAGCAGCATTGAGAACAGAGGGCAGTAACAGTCCTCACTGCTTTGGGGTTTAAATAAATGCAGATAAACAAAATAAGTAGAGGATTAAATGTATTGTGCCCTAAACAATACCCTCTTTACTTCCCATCCCAAAGTGTACTGTAAAATGTGGCATATTTGTGTTGGGCAAGTGAGCCAAGCAAGGCAATTCTTCTCTGTCTCTAAAGAAATAAACATTCTAAATGAAGCCATAATGGGTTTTCTGCATCAGCGGGTTTCTAACTTTGGTAATGAACTGACATTTGAGGATACAAATATAAACGGGCTATTTTACTCACATTCTCCCTTTCATCATGTTCTTCAGTTAATCCTTTGAGTATTGGAAGTTAGGCTCACACAGTGCATGCATTCCTTCTAGAGGACCTTGAACAGCAAAGAGAGGAATTTTAAGGAAATGAGTTGTGAAAAAATTCAGTGTGGAATATGATCTATGGCTTGTATTTTCATTCTTTGGGGTAATTTAATTATAATGAAATTATGTCTGGAGGGAGATAAAACAGAACAGGTAATTAGCCTTTTGTTTGACTATTTGCATCCCAATTCTGGCAAAAAAAGAAAAATTTCCAAGCCATGCAGGGAACTAAGTGAGACCAGGGTTGGTAGATCCATGTCAAGGGGTCTGTCCTGTGTATGTCTGAACTTCTGCTATCACATGAGGAGACATGCAAAGGTCAGTGCAGGTATCAGACACCAGTGGACCCTTATTTCTGGGTATTGAAAAATGCCAGTTTCCTACGGCAAAGCTATCCTTTTGTTTTGTCCGTGGCAATGAAAGCGTAGAAGACAATACGCACAGCGCATGTGGCAAAGGAGAGCATAGCACCCTGTTAGCTGTGAAGAGGGTACTGAATTTCAGCTCCCCAGAGCTAAATAAAGCTCTTTGAACCTTCTTTATTTCAGTGCCCTGCGTAAAAAACATGGTTAAGCGCATGCACTGAGGAAGCTGAGTGAGGAAATAACACAGGAGCCGTGTGGTTTCACACCGAGGGAAGCCCCTCGCAATAAGATGGCATTATGCAGAGTAGAATGGATCTAGCCCAGTGTAAAACACGTATTTCTTTGCCAAGAACAACCGAATGTTTCGGAGCCCTCGGGGCCCGAGGGAAATCCCTGTGCCCCGAGCAGGAGACGCCATGCAGGCCGCGAGCCGCCCGGCGCCGCGGGGGCTGCTGGGAGTTGTAGTCCCGCGGGGCCGCCCCGGGCGCGCCCTCCCCTCACGGCCCCGGCGGGAGCGGCTCTGGGAGCGGCTGGAGCCGCCGGTGCCCGAGCCGCAGCCTGGAACAAACGCTGGAAGGCGCTTGCTTCTCCTGTGGGTTTTCAGACATTTCGGGGCTGGCCGCGATCGTTTGTGATTCCTGCTGCTCACTGTGAGGACGAAAGCAAACCAGAGAGCTTTCATCTACATGTGGCTGGCGGCCAAAAAAATCATCCATTCTTGTCATGCACAGCACTGGCGGCACGGGAATCCAGTGGGGCCACAGGCTGCTTCTAAGTAACTTTTGTCACGAGTGTGAAAGTGACATAGGTGTAAGACGCCAGCTTGCCCAGCAAACTGAATTAATGTATAGCTATGTCCAGTCAATTACTAACAACAGTCTAAAAATCCCTTTTGCATCATTTTCTTCCTAGCAATACAAGAGTGAAAAGGGACCGTCCAGGCCATGGTGTTTGATCTCCTGGCATCACAGCCAAGCCTCACACAAGTCCATTCACACCCAGCGCTGGCATGGGGTCCATGGGGAATCTCACCCCACTCTGCCCGGCAGAAAGGCTCTGTCCAGCTCCTCTTTGCTGGGGATTAAGAAATTTTAATCTACAACTTGAAAAACATATAAACAGTTAATATCTGTTTGTTCATGTAGTAATAATCTTTAGTTTAATATTGTTCAGTGTAATATTTGACTTCTCTGTTTCTGTGGTATTCACATTCTTATACAGACTCAGCTTACTGAATGACCATAGCCCTTTTATGGTCTGCATTTTCTGATCTTGTTCCCCTTTCACCTTCTGTACATTCACCTTCCAGGAGGACATTTGGAGCTTCACCCTGGGCTGCAGTAGGGTCTCATCAGCACCTTCTCCTCTTCCAGTCTGCTCTGAACGGCCCCTTGCTCCACACTAGAGTAAGTGTTTATTACACCTATATGGTACTGATGATTTGAGACATCCTTGGACTGATAAGTAACTAAGGGTCTTTTCCACAGTTCCTGGCAACTGATATCTACTCAGAAAGAGGAAAAATTCCTGTTACTGGTCCAGTTGCACCTTTCCAGCACTTTACTCTCAGAAAATTGTCATTCCTCACTTAAGGTCTTTTCCACCCCTGTCCATATAGTCTTTTTAGTTTGCTTGAATGGAATTTTGCCTTTTATCTTTCTCCACAGTATCAATAGCTTAATACCTGTTATCCTGCTCTCCCTTCCCTACTTCAACACTCCACAGAGGAATGAGAGACAGTTCCCAGCCCACGGAATCCAGCAATGAAGTACCTCTCTTTAACTCCTGTCTTGGCCAGGAAGGTCCTCCAGAATCCATGCTGTGTCTTCTTCACAGTCCCCTTCTGACCTGCCAGGGTGTTCTGCATGGCTGGGTATTGTCATGTTGCTCTGAAGTTCTGCATAAAGCCTAAACAAAAGGCTAAAGGTTGCAGCGGTGTTAAGCAAGTGAGGAGGGGAGGGAGGCAGAAAACCCACGGGCAGAATTCAGCAGAGCAACTTGGTAACAGCCTAGCATTCATTTTCAAGGCAGTTATGTTACAGTGTGTGTTAAACACAAAATCAGAGCACAGCAGCCAGTCAGGCCTCAATTTACCTTCCATACAGTTCCCTGGGTAACTCCTACAAGGTAAAGAACAGGGTCTGTAGATGTGCAAAACATTTTGGGAAAGCTCTGTCTGTCAGGCTGAGAGCTCTGCCCAGTGCTGGATCAGTGACAGCTCCTGGCTGCCAGTGTGAGGGGAGCAGCACTGCTCAGACTCACTGACCAGGCAGGGGGCAAAGATCTCGCTTTTGTCCTGGGGGGAGGCCCTGACAACTTCGCCGTAGTATCCTAAGGTACTTTTGATACAATATGCATTACCCGACCTTTTTTTTCACAATCATATGAATCTCCAATAAGATGACTAGAGTTGCACCCTCTTCATACCAGCCTAAAAATGATCATGTGCAGCAGTGACTTCAATGCAAGGCCAGTGATACATTTCTGCTTTTGCTTCCTCTTTTTTCTAAGACTGAATTGCTTAAATAAATCTTTCTGCACATGAATTATATCCACTTCACTGAGAATTTCCTGCCCTACTTATTTTGTTGTGCAACTCCTTATTGTGGTAGTTGCTCATATTTAATAAAGCTTCTGTCTAGACTTAAACCTTTGTTATTTTAAAGCTTATACTTCATATTAAAAAGCTGTTCTATAAAACACAGCTCATTGTGCCCATTCTAGCAGTAATACCTGCCACATACTTACCCAGCTTGTAATAATGTAGCAAGAAGGTTATAAAATGTATTCATATGAAATACCAACACTGTTAAACAGAATCCAGCCTGATAAAAACATTTTATATAAACATGGCTCAGACGTCTCCATGAAATAGCTGCTACCTCTCTGGGAAATCTAAAATGTAGTACTTGGTTGTAGGAAGTGAGGCAAATGAAAAAGCATAACATGGCCATGCACTCAGAAGAACAGTTACAGACAGAAATGTGTCAACAAAACACAAGCAGAAATCCCAACTATATTTCAAACAGTACATTGAAAAATTAGTGCTAGTTTTTTTTTTCCTCCACCTTGCTGGGAAGCTTTTCTCCCAGGAGTGAAGAACCTGACTGTCAGAAATATTCAGATTTTTAGGATTTGTAAAGCGACCATTTCTCAGTAAATAGCAGCATCTTCTCTCCATGTTGTTATTTTGGTGTAACTGCCAGAAGTGATGCCAGGTGTTGAAGTGTCTGGCATTTCATTCTTTGCTCAGCCTTGGAGGATGCTGCTCCTCCACCCTCTGAAAGCACCCCAGACCCAGGGAAAGGCATTTTCTGCAGCTCTCAGTTACTGATTCTGTTGGGGGAAATTAAGGGTGCTCTGTCTGCTCTTAGGCACTGAACTGTGAGCAAGAAGAAATGACATCCCTACGATTTGTGTATCAATATTCAAGCTCAAAGCATGCACACATTGCTTTGGTGGACAGTGGTTGCCAAAGCAGATTGCAAGAAAAGAACCACTGTTACAGGGGGCAAATGTTCCAGTCACATATTGGATGACCCTGTTTCCCCTCTACTCTTTCCTTTGATATAAACCAAATCCAGATTCATCTGGACAAGAACAGACATGTCATTCAACAGCTCTGCATTAAGGTTATAACAGTTAAACTGACCATTCAAAAACTTACGCAGCTCTTAAATTTGTTGATGAGGCTCTGATCAAGGGTGCTCTCAAGAGCACATTTGCTGTAACTTGTTCTCCAACTGCTCTGGTGATCACATAATTCAGAAAAACTTGAACAATTGTTATTTTGCCTGTAAACATAATTAGTAGAGATATATCTAAATTTGATTACCATCCAACTCAAAATTTTATATCCACTCTACTATAAATACTATATACTTAACAAATCAGCTTAGGAATACTTTCCAATTTTTACTGGTGACAATCTTTGGTTAAAAACAGTGTATTTCTGAACTTTCAATTGCACATAAAACAGAAATGTGGTTGTGGGCTATTCGTACAGACACTCCCCTCTGGTTCTAGCTTCAAATGACAATAGGAACTATCAATCAGGGATTTTTAAATGAAATTTTCATATAGCCCATGCAATAATACATATGAAAAAATGCTTTTGTTCAAATTACGGTCAAAACCTCCTTTTTTGCTCACGCTGATATGAAAACCAGTAAAAAAATACTGCAACGATTAACTCTAAAAGGATTTAAAGGCAAAGTCTACTAGTATACAAAGAACAAATACCCATGGTTGGTATTGCCAACTGACATATTATGTGACTGGTACAATCTAAATTTTTCATTCCCTACTGCTCTTAAATATTTTCCAAGTCTCTTGTTCTTACTGTGCTCTGCAGCTGACATTTCTTACACAGCATGTAAATGTGACATCTACTGGCAAATAAATGTAACTAGAGCAGTTGGTTATGGAGAGCTCCTGAAGGTGCAATCATAGAACACTGGGTTGGAAGGGACCTGGAAGATCATCTACTTTTAATTTACAGGATTTTGCAGTAACCTGAAACATTAAAAAAAAATTAAAGAAAAGTCAGGGTTGAGTTCTGTTAGTCAAGAAGTAGTAGGAGAATTAAGACCAGTTTGGTAACTTCAGACATAATATAGGTATGCTCTAAAGCAGAGGCTTGCGTTGTACAAAGTGCAAAAGCATTTGTGCTGATATTTCAGGTTTCCTTGAGGGGCTTTAAAAAAGACCAGATAAGTTTATGAGACTTTAGGGAGTTATTTTCCTCCCACCATTCTCTGCAATACTTCTCTTGGCAGGAAACAGCCCTTGCAGCAAAATCTGTCCTGCTCTGAAATTCCATTCCAGAATCCATGAGCTATGGGTGCTGTGGCCTTGGAGGTGGCTCTATGGAGTGGATATCCTCCTGGAGAGAAGGCTCTGGGTTATGTCCTAAACACAGTGCAGATACTTCAGTGGAAGTAGAACCACTCTGGGGATGAATTCATGTGCTTGCACTAACAAACTGTATCACAACAGGCACCTTACATCACATGTTCCACCACTGTGATCCTGCTTCTGCTACAATGGCATGTTTTTACTAAGGTTGCCTGCTCAGTTTCTCTCTTAGTTTTTCCCACTGGTAAGCAAGCTTGCCAGATGCACACTTCACAATGCCTATGGCCAGAGAAAAAGGGAAATAAAGATAATGTATTAACTGAGGATACACAGTACCTTTTTTTGGGGGGGGCAATTGAAAATAGATACTTTATAAATACTAGGATAAATTTATAAAATGATAAATTTATAAAATGATTACATAGTGGTTGCTTAACCTGAATTAACAAGTCCGTGAGATAGGTGAATTATGTTTACTTATCCAAGGTGTTACCTACCATTAACAGAGGTCTTAGATTTTTTTTTTTCCTTTGATTGAATCAAATTACCTTGGTGGGGGAAGAATTTCAGTTTACCAAGCCCTTCTAACACTCCAATTTTCTCTTTGTTGTCCTAGTCAGCAGTATTTTTTCCTGGAACTTACTGAACACCCTCAGAACGTACCACACTGCTTGCCAGGCTGCTGAGACCTTGCTCCATTTGTGTCAACATAGCTACAGCTGTGTCCTCTCTAATCTTCCACAGCACCTTGGAAACAAAGGCAAAGGAAGAAGTCTCTGATAACAGCCTCCCAGCAAACACCTGTTACTGTGGCTGCAAACAGATGGAACAGACCACTGACCTCCCTCCTCAAACTCCAACAACCTTTCATCCTGAAGAGTTTTTGTGCTGCAGCCTTGCCATCAGACATTAGATTGCCAATGTGTGATCCATCAAAATCTAGACCTGTAAGCTGAGCAGCAGTAAGGAATGTGCAAGTTTGTCACTGGTTCTTCCATTCATGCTGCACTGACCAGCAGCTCATGTCCATAAAAACCACAAGTATGTTTCTTTTAAGCCTCAAAGCAAAGAGCTACACATACACAATTCTTAGAGAGATGTTTTTGCAAAGACCTTTGTACTTGACCCTCCAAGGGAGCGAACAGCACAATGAAGCTGTAAGGATTCTAAAGGAATTTTTACTGGCTTTGAAACACTGTTGAGAACTGATTTCAATGATGTCATAGAAACCTCAAGCTGTTTTTATCCAACTGAGGGACTACACTTTTTATAGTAGTCAATTATAAGAATAAAATACATTTTCAATATATGCAAGTTTCCTTCAGGCATCCCTTTTTGTCATACGATACCCCTCCCCAAAGCCAAACAATAAAAAAAGGTAAAAATGTGACTAGATCTCAGATTTAATTCATACTTTTATTCATCATCAAATTCAGAAAGAGAAGATATCTTGAGATCCTGTCTTGCCTTTATTTACCCATCTTATACTTCTAAAAAATCCAACACTTCACATAACCCCTATGTAAGATGACATTTACTATCTGTAAGGCATTTAAACATCCTTGTGGAGCTCTAACCCTCTTACTGCCCAGCTTGATATGAGGTGCTTGTATTTTACCCTTCTGTTAAAGAACTTAAATCAGTCAATACCTCAAGCTTTCCATTAAAAACATTTTTAAAATGTATGCAAGACCCACACTTGTAAAACTGTGGTGGTCAAACTCTTTTTTTTTCTTTTTAGTATCATCAAACAGATCCAGATCACCTATATACACTTCAGCTGGAGAACGGAATTGGTTTTTTACCAGTTTCTTATGGAATGGTTCTTCAATTCTGATCTGGGATAAGTCCTTCTTATGCAGCAAATCAGAAGAATAGATTTGAATGACACCTTCAAATCTGTGGCTCAGCATGCTGTGCTTGTTTAGGAGCTGTAGTAAAAGCAGAAGACAGTATTTTTGCAGGTTTTTAGCTCAGCATTAGAAAAAGTACAGAGGTCTTTAAAATGTAATGTAGCAGTAGTACCAGGAAACCAAGAACACAACACCGCAGTGGCAGGCGTACAGCAGCAGAAGCACAGAGGCCACAGCTTGGCTCAGACAGGGGGGAGAGGAGGAGCTGCGTTACAGAGCAGGCACCGGCACCTCTCCAAACACCACTTGCAGAAAAAGCCCCAAGACAGACAATGCCAAGACCATGAACAGTCTTTACTTCTATCAGTTGTTTCACAGCACAATGAGACACAGCACAAAGTTTGTACAGCGGGATCTGCAGACAGTTTAAAAACAGGCAATTATCTTTAAGAAAAAGCATCAAGTCTGAATGAAAATAATATGAAGACAAACAATACTGAAGCTAATGATCACCTTGCTTGCTTTTGATTGTCTAAGAAGTCCAAGACTTCTCACAGTGCCTTTAATGTTCTCCACACCACCTTCTCAAGACACCCTAGTTAGTGTAAAGCTTAATGTGCCCCAACTCATACATGTAGTAGGTTTCACCTTTTCCTCTTGCTCTCAAACCCTGCTCATGTGTGGGGAGGTGCAACAACTGTCATCATACAACATTCTGATTCACAAAGAAGCAGCACAAGTGTTGTACATAATTTAATTTGCACTTCTGTATATAAATGTTTACTATTGCACACTATTGCAGCACTTAAAAACATCTAATTATTTGCAAAAATTAGTAAAATACTTTAAAGGATTTAAAAATAAGGGTTTTAATGCAACTGACAAGATAATAAAAAAAGCAATTTACTTAATGAGATACAATCCTTTATGTTGGAAATGAAAGTTACATACAACTAGAGTACAATTAAAATATACCATATAGTTCAACACTTAATTCCTCAAATGTGTAAAATTAACAAGCTTCTACTGTCATAGATATACAATTTTTCCATATTGTGAAAAGGATTTTTCAAATTAAATACAGGTAACATAATATTCTGTAGTTATATTTCATGACTGTGTTTAAATGAGAGGGTTGTATAATACTCACATTGTCAAATGTACTCACTAATGCCTTGGAAATTGCACACTTCCCCTCCTTTTCCAAAATAGAATCTCATTTCCATACTGAAGTCTATTATGCCATATTGGAAAAGTGGTTTACTTTCTAACAGGATTTTCATAAAATTAAAAAATAGCATAATATCATGGCATTATGATGACTTTTCCACTTATGCCCATGTAGAACTTAATCTGGATATCAGACAGACACGTCAGAACCAATTTCCTAGACTTCTGTCTTATTGTACACGCAAGATGAATTACAGTATTTTACAGAACAGAAAAATCTCTGAACCTTTCTAGAACTATAAATGTAACGATTAAAAATTAAAATCATAACAGAATCAAATTGTGATCTCCAACATTTATTAAAATCTTTTAAAGTTCATAAACGACAACAAAGTTACTGTAGAATTTATCGCATACAGCTAGCATACAGCAGCATGTCCTTGGTCTAAATGAAATACAAAAGATTTTAACATTTTCATACAAAGGATTTCTTTAAATTTATTAATGTGACGATATATCTTTGTTACATAAAATTTGCTACAGCAAAGTATCTTATACTTTTCTTGCATGTATGTAAATATGGGTGGACAAAGACTGCATTCAGTGTCAGCCTCCTAATGACGTTGTGCAAAAATGCTCAACAAACTAAACAGACAGAACATTGGGTGGTATGTTTCATACTCTTTTGTAAAATGTCTACAAAGGCCTTTCTTTTAGGAGCGTCGTACAGATTAAAAGGAAGGAATGCCAGCTGTTTATTTTCACTGGCATTCAAACAAATCCAATGGCTATGTATCAATATAGCTCATTTTCTTAAAAAGCAATTCATCCTTGTATGCATGTAAATTTATCATAAAACATGAGTCTAGTTTAAACTTTTAGATGTGCTGTTTAAGACAGGTCACTGAGACAGCCAGAACCAAGTGTACAAATAAAACTACTATGAATAAGTTTAAAAGCAACCCCGAAAAAAGTGCTGAGCCGCTGATTATTAACATTGAAATAAATGTGTAAAAGTGCCCAAAGCTAGCACATGGTAGCAATACCTTTTAAGTCAGTTGGTGAGAGTATACAAAACATAATTAAACCCAAATACTTGTATCTGTGTGACCATACATTCTGATTGATTGAAAGAAAGTAGGTTAGAAATGAAGACACAATGCAACTAACAAACTCAGCTGTTGCAGTTTTTAAACTTGATCTCTTTTCTTCATGAATGAAGTGCTGTAATTAAAAAGAAAATGATTGTAGCAGTACTCCATCCTCAGTTTACTAATATAGTATACCAGAATAAAAACTTGGCAATAACCTCTTATTCTTAACAGCTAACAAAAAATAACCGTGTTCATCCAGCGATGCATCTAGAACGTTATTTTGCATTTGCTAAACCATTTGTTTTTCATAGCTAATGGCAGAGCGCAATTTGCTTTCTGTGGCATGATGGTTTTTATTCTAATGGATGCCTTTTTAATCAAAAAAGGCTTGAAGCGAGGAATACTTTGGGAGCCGAAATATTGGCTACTTTAAAAAAATTAAGAAAAAAAAGAAGAAAAAGTGAATCAAAATGAATTCTCTACAGTACTGACCAAAACTTCCTTTAAGAGTTTAGGGTTCTTGATCTTAAACAAGCCATTTCACACCTGCCAACTGAAATGCTGGTAAGTTGACTTGGTTTAATATGGTCCAAAATCCAGACCAGATGGAATTACTCCCTCATGAGACTGTAAGCTTTCCATGGTACAGTCTGGTTATGGCAACTTGCCTACTGCCTAGGTGGGAAATACAAAGGAAGGAGGCAGTGATGAAAACTGCAGGGATGTAGAAAACCAAGGCACGGGGTCTAGCTACTGTCCCCTACTTAAGCCATCCAATTGATTCTACTGAATTTTGGTCAGCCTCCAGGAAGAAATGTTTTTAAGTTAATTTAGCAGACATTTATATGGCGATAAATACTACCTTCAAAAATGCTAAAAATGTTGGCTAGGTTTAGTCTGAGCTACTAAAAAATTATTATAAATTGTAGCATCAGACACAAGACAGACATGAATTATTGGCTGGCACAGACTAGAAGCAACATTTATCTTTCACTTCAGTCTAAATCACACTAGCCGCAACACCTTCCATTTCACTCACACAAATAATACATTATTCAAAATAAAATGGAGCATTCTTGGGTAAAAAACTACTTCATTTCAAAGGGGGAAAATGAACAATACACAGAAACAAAGAACGACAGAAACCAAAGTTAAGTAGGAAAGTGGTCTATTATTCTGTGTTACTGCACAAACAGTGCTTGCTTAATTGTGCCTAGTTAGAAGGGTTGGTGCAAACTGCACACATGGAAGATGGCAATAAAGACCTCAGTCAGCTTTGTGGAATGAAGTAACTAGGTAACTGTTTTGACATATGATGGTCTCAGCTCCACCTCATCTGTTAACAGAGTGCAAAGATCCCAATGTGAGCCCTGATGTCATCTTGTCCTCTTACTCCTACTAAAAATCAGCAAATTCTTTTGCACATTTTTCTGTTAGAGAAGCACGAATATCTTCTTCTTCATAGTCATCAAAGTTGCTGGTATCTCCAGGACCTCTGCACTTTGGTATGAATGGAGCTTCTACCTGTATTGGCAGGAGACACAAAAAGGCACATGAAATGTTACTGGCCAAATACCAATAGACTTAACGTTGTAATAATGAGCACAGCAATACTCCCATTACTTCTCTGATCCTGACAAGAAATCAGATATTACAGGTTTAAATTGTGGCACATAAACAAAACCAACCTAAGAAGGCCTAGATGTGTGAGTCTAAATTGAAAAAGACTAATTTCTTGCTGACAGACATAATTAAAAAATTACTTCCACTTCAAAACAAAGATTAGTCCTCTCTTTGCAGAGGCAATCCTGCTCCTTCCAGCTCATTAGCACAGGACATGGAGTACACTGATTGCAACCACCACGATACAAAAATCTTAGGAAAGTTTGGAATGCCTCTCCCTCCTACTTAGTAACAATCTTCTATTTCCAAATAAAAATTAACCTAATGCAAGTGGAAAAGAATTTGTTCTGCATCTCTTACGAAGTTCCTCCTAGGACCTAAGTGAGAAGTGAAAGCTTTCTTAAGACTAGGCCACAATGAGACACAAGCAATGACTTGGAGAAGTCACTCAAAGACTGTACTGTAAGCTAAGCAAAATTACAGCAAAATTATGCAGGTCATGCAAATTTAAACCTGGAAACACAGAGTACTCAGACAAGTATCTTTCTCCCAAACATCTCAAGGAGTAAGTGTGCCAGAGGTAGAATGGTGGGAAGGCAATGAAACAGGGCAGGCACAGCTCCAGCTGAGGCAGAAGATCACACCACACTGCCCCCACGTAGACTGCTGATGGTGAGAGTGTGTTGTGTGTGTAGATCAGTAAATTAAAGAGGTACGGCACAGACTAACACAAATTAAACTCCAGACTGTGGGCAATACCATTACACACTGCCGAGAAATAGCAGTAACTTGTGCATTTGTGTGTGCAATTGTCATGCATATCCTTATATTCTTAAAACAAGATACGTGTTTCAGCAATTTAGCCTGAGTGAACACAGTCTGTGTACATACCTAGCCTACACTATTATGTGAATTCTGCCTCTGTGTTCTTACACTAATTTTTAGTTACTCTCTTACAACAAAACTCAGAGCACAGAAAATATCTCATTTACTGCTTGAACTTTAGTACACTTTCAAATGAGACACATTAGACCTTTTCCTATTATCTTCAATAAGGAAATTGCTAAAAAGAGATTGCAGGAGGTAACACTGGTTTTTAGTGGAAATACCTATTTGGCCCTAAGTACAATCATCTTACCAGGCAGTGTGTTAATAAATATGGAAACACACAAAGAAAGGAAGACTTGATGGTGTATCATGCAATGGGTGAGCAACTGGCTCACAGATGGGGCACAAAAGGTTGCAGTGAATGGGGTGACATAAGACTGGGGACCCGTCACTAGTGGGGTTCTGTAGGGCTCAATCCTCAGCCCTGTGCCCTTCATAACATTTTCATAAACGATTGGGAAGCAGGAGTGGAAGGGATACTAAGTAAGTTCATAGACGATACAAAACTGGGAGGAGCTGTTGACTCCCTGGAGGGCAGGGAGACTCTGCAGAGAGACTGACAAATTCGAGGACTGGGCAGTCAGCAAGTGTATGAAGTTCAACATTGGAAAGTGCCAGATTCTGCACCTGGAATGAGGCTACCCTGGATGTATGGACAGACAGGAACCTGAGGGTCCTGGCTGATGGCATGTTGAGCCAGCAGTGCCCTGGCAGCCAGCAGGTGCAACTGTGTCCTGGGGACATGGCCAGCCAGGCAAGGGAGGTGATTGTTCCTCTCTGCTCTGAGCTGGGGTGGCCTCACCTCAAGTGATGGGGGCAATTTTGGGTGCCAGAGTGTAATAAAGACATTAAACTATTAGAGAGTGTCCAGAGGAGGCCAACAAAGGTGGTGGAGGGCCTTGAGGGGAAGCTGTGTGAGGAGGGGCTGAGGGCACTGGGTCTGTTCAGCCTGGAGGAGACTGAGGGCAGACCTCACTGCAGGTACAACTTCCTTGAGAGGGGAAGAGGAGCAGCAGGCACTGATCTCTGCTCTGTGGTGACAGTGACAGGACCCGAGGGAATGGCCTGAGGTTGTGTCAGGGGAGGTTTAGGTTGGACAGCAGAAGTCTCTTCACCCAGAGGGTGTTTGGGCACTGGAACAGCTCCCCAGGGCAGTGGTCACAGCACCAGCCTGACAAGAGTTCAGGAATTGTTTGGACAATGCTCTCAGGCACATGGTGTGACTCTTGGGCTGTCCTGTGCAGGGTCAGGAGTTGGACTGGATGATCCTTATGGGTCCCTTCCAACTCACCATATTTTGTGATTCTGTATCCAAAATTAAGTAACTGACTAGTTTACTTATGACTGTAGCATTAAAAAAAATAAAATCATTCACATGACATTAGCTGCCAAGGAACACTATGCTTATCCAGAAGAATACCTGCTGTGGTAACAGCCACTGTGAAAAACTAGTATAAGCCTAAGGTTTATTGCTGTATTTCTGTGACTGCTTGAATGATATTACAATCAGTTCTGTTGTTTCAGACCCTCAGTGTTACAGTATTTATTCTTTATAATTAGAAGCTTCAAACTTACTCAGTATCAGTTTTCACAACCCTTTAAATCTAGTAATAGCTATTCTGACTCTACTACTTAACATTTAAAAATATTTCTTATTTCTGTGGAAGTAATTCACTACAGCAGTACACTAGCAATGCTAAGAATATTTAGCACAGTATTAAAACACTGTTAATATTGTGTGGCCTGGGTGTTCCCGAACAGCGTACTGGCAAATGAATCTTGGTGCATATAAATCTGCCTTGCAAAGAGGCATTAAGAAAGTGAAGAACAGATAATTAGCATTCCACAATGGGGAATATTTTCTTAAAAATATCTATATTTAATGCAAGTAATACAGGATGCATTAATTGTATCCTGTCTTCTAGTAATTAATACATTAGTGAATAATTCAACAACTGTACTGTCAGTTTGTGTAGCCAAACAACCAGTTTCTTTTTATAAACTATTGTTGGTATTTAGGTTTGGCCCTTAAAATACTGCTGTTACAGCAGCAAGTTCATGCCTCTATAGTCAAGAGTGTTAGCATTTCAAATTCAAACCAATTTCTTTAAATATTATCACTTATCTCTAGCTTTTTTTACAGAAGGAGCAGGTTGCTTTAGGAGAAAAAAGAAAAGCTCTGGCTTTGGCTTGAACTTCTCCACACTGAAGCACAGCTGAGTGCTAAGAGCTGGCTGAAAAGGAAAACGAATTCATTTCTGCTGTGGAGGAGTATTTATAGATGCACTATAGCAGGGGTTAAATAAAAAGTGAGAGAGGCTGGAGATGCCTCATCCTGAGATAACCCAGAAACAGACTAATGCACAACAAGTGTTAAAGAGAACATGAATGTACACAGAGGTCCAGGATAAAATACTCAGAAGAAACAAACATAATTCAATCAGTACATATCCTTTGGAATCTTAAAAGATTAAACTACTTTGACCCTTTCTCAATTTAAAGTCACAGATCTAGGAAATAAAAAGTAAACACAGTAATTAGAAATTTTATTTCTCTTAAAGACCTGTAATAGTTTTGATCAGACAGGGTCTTACCTTTCTCTGATAAATGGCAATCCAATCTGTAGTTGCAAACCACTTGTGATTCTTTATGTCATTTACACCATTCTTGAGATTTCCGTATCGTTTGGTCAAATCTACCTGGAGTAAATTTCTTAGAAGATCCTTTAGGTCTGAACTGAAGTGTGATGGGAACCTCACCTAAAATTATATACCCACAACATTAAAAAACATGATACAAATTTGATTCTTTGCCCTGTGGAGGTGATTTCACACAAAGGCAAACAGCGGGGCAATTTTCTTTCTTCTAAAACCAAATCAAGCAGGAATGCATGAAGAGAGAGATGATTATTGTTGCACATGTATTTCTGTTTCACAAAGCCTTTATCAGTAGCACTACATTACCCATCTACCACCATTTCTTGAACTGGAAGTTTCTAGGGGGCAAGATACTAATTTAATGTAACAGTGATCTAAAAGCTAAGTTTAACTTGGTGTTTTAACAACACATCATCTCAAGACATTCTCAGCTACTTTCTAGGTATAAATTTTTAGTTTGTATTATATATATACACACACAGAGGAGACACAGTATATAGCATATACACAGCATATAAATACATAGATATGCTCTGAAATAACTGTACATTCAGCAATCATATATGAAAAGTCCATCTGGAATTTTATGCTGTACTGCAATCTGTTTCTGGTAACTAAATGCACCAACATCAGAAGTCTTACATAACAGCACTATGTGAAGATGGCACACTAGTGACTTTCAATTCATTCATACCTGGCTAAAGGATATCTGAAGATGATTCGTGGGATGTAATTACAAAGGGTTTTTCAAACGAATGATCTACTGACACCATTTGAGATGGCAGAGAGAAGGAAGGGGGAAAGAAGAGGCAGAAAGCTGCATTGTCATCCTCACAGTCTCAGTGTTTGACACTCTCAATATTGAATTGATCAGTTATGATGTAAATACAGATCATGAAATTACTTAACATAAAAAAAATTCAAAAAATCAAGAAGTCCAATTATCAAGGACTCTGCTTCAGTTTACCTACCAATATGGTTCTATGGTAGATTACAAGAAATTCACAGATTTAATGACTATAATACCTAGACCACTGAGAAGTAAGGAAATATTAACTCAAATTTTAAGTAGAGAACTAAGCAAATGAAATAGAATAAATGAAAGACCCCAGGTTATAAACAACTGCTAGCTGAGAATGGAATTACAGTTTCCAAAATTGATGTCCAGTGCTGTTTCTGCTGTAGTCCATCCATGGACTCAGTAAAAAAGGTAGATGACCTTTTACAGATGTCAAGCCAATTAGATAAAACTACAAAAAAAGCCCAACATTTTGGTTTTAGTTTAGAAGAAAAATATTTCTTTAAAAACATGTCTTTGTAAATTAATTCCCATATACTCATGGACACAGCTGAAGGTTCACAACACTAAAACCTTTCAAAGAGCAACCAGCAACCACCTTCTTTATTAAATAAGAATCAAGCTCAGTGCAGTGCACCACAGGCCTACTGAGGTACTGCCCTTGATTAGAATTACAGAGGCACCCGAGATGCAGCACAGCATGTGTCTACGTGGGGGCAAGGAAGAGAGCAACTGTAACAAATCAAGTGAGCACAAAGAATCAACACTGGCTGGCAAGAGAAACAACAGAATTATTACATTTTGGTGCTATCCAGCACACTAAGAGATATTAATGAAAAATAAAAGGGAAACACTGGAAACACTTTCCAAAAATTTTATATAACAATGAAAGCCAAACAGAATATTAGACATGTCTAGCTATAAGACTGTGGAAGTAAAGAGACCTACTAGGAATGAGGGAAACTCTTCAGGGCTTCTCAAAAAATTGCAAAAAAAAAAAATTTATAGAAAATAGCTAGGCAAATTAAGCACACAGCTCAGCAGTTGTTAATAGTCATTGGATCACTTTAATCCAAGCATAAAAGATATAATACCACCATGTCTGTAAATTTAGCAACTTGCATTTTAAATGTGAAGGCAGGGAACAGATTTTTATAACTTTGATTTTCAAGTAACAACGTCTGTACTTATGAAATGTACGTTACAAACTTCTCCTAGGTCCTTTTCAAATTGCTCAATGTGTAGTGGTCAGTGAATCTGGCATCTCCTCCACCAAAGACCAGGTTCTATAAAAACAACTGCATTTGTGAAAACACTCAGAGCCTTAACTCACCTTGCCAGACACAATCTTCTCATAAATTTGAATGGGCTGATCTGCAAAGAATGGGGGATATCCAGCTGCCATTTCATAGATTAACACTCCTAATGCCCACCAATCCACTGCCTTGTTGTAACCCTGAATAAAATGAAACATGCCACTGTTAGTACAGTTTCTAACACAGGTTAAGATTTTCAGTATAGATCTATATATTGTTCGTTTAATGCAGAACTTACAACCTGACTCCAACCAGACTGGCACTCACAGATTCCAACAGCAATACACTTAAAACCTAATACAGCAATGACAGTGAAACAGTAATGGAAATAAAGCATTTTGCACACATTCCTGTGATAAGTGTCAGTGATTTCTTTACACTCCTGTGACAAGACTCCCTAAGTGACAGAAATGGGCACAACTTACTTATTTGAAATCAAAACAGTCTTGCTACAGACTGATAATTCTTCAAAGCTTAGGGAAATTTCATTATAACAACACCTCCTATATTGTACACTGTCACCATTTTACTTGATTATCCACATTTGGTAACATTTAGTTTCATATGCAGTTAACCAGCTACAAGAGCTTAAAGTTTAGTTAATTAGCTGTTAGAGTAATTTATGATCTGATATTAAAAGCCTGAACCTTAGAATCATTAGTAGGTCCTATTCAATGTTATGAAAGACAAAGAAACCACCAAACCCATCCATTTCATACATGTTCTCTGAGATTTTTTTATAAAGCTCAGGGCTCTGACTCAGTCTTTCAGGAAAATCTATTCTGAAGACATTGTAGTAGATGCATTACAATTTCTTCTGCTGTTTTAGCTACACAGGAGAAATAAACCATGCAAACAACAAACATTTATTCCCCCAAACAGAAGTATTTTTGTTCACTTTTGACCACATGCAAAGGGTATTTAATTAAAGCACGTTAAATGTGTGATTTAACATTATGCACTACGACTGTCTTATAGCGTAAGCAGTTCTATATTTTCCATTTGCAAAACATACAGTGCTACAGTTAAACAGGTATAGGATGAATAATACTTTTTTATATTGGAATACTTCGTGCAAGTAGTAGACAAACAGATCGACAGTCAGCTTAGACTGCATGTACTTTAGGTGTAAAACCAGTGGATTGTCATGTTTGATTTGATGTCAACTGCCTTAAACCTGAAACTCTGCAATTAGGTATGTAATGACCACTGACTGGTTCCATACACAGTTCTTGTTACCTCTGGAGTTCTTGTTCTAGTGTGTTAACACTTCAGAATGTAATCACTCGGATCTGTTGTTCTGATGTTAGTTAAATAACCTAATTACAGGTTCTTTAAATCTCTTTGACCCTCACAAGTTATGTGGCAAGCATGTGTAGAAAGTTTGGTAAAGTTATGTGAAAATTCCTTATTTGGCATAAGTTTTGGCATACTAAACAAACATTTACAATACAATTACTTCATTTTGTGTCATTTGTAAAGAACTGACTAGTCAAGATTTAATTTTTAGAAGTATCAGCAATTCTTTATCCCTCAGAGCTTGATAAATGGGTGAGAAGTTTTAACTCCATCAAATGCATGGCTGAGTAACAAGACAAAGTACCTTGCTGAGAATTATTTCAGGTGCCAGGTATTCTGGAGTCCCACATAACGTCCAAGTTCTGCCTTTTACTCTTTTTGCAAAACCGAAGTCCGTGACCTGTCAACAGAAGAAATAAATTGACTGCAAGTGCATTGCTACAAAGAAATTTAAAATTAAGTACTTTAGAAATATTTTGGAAAGACATTTTTTACAGGGAAAATATTTATTTCTCAAATCACACAGTATCATATAGTCTGATGTACCTTTATTAGTCAGTCCTTCCGGTACTTCTAAGACAGAAAAATAAGTCTCATGATAAAATTAATAAAGAAGACAAAATATGTATTATCACCCTGACACCAGCTTCTATTTATAATTTAAAAATCAGTGGAAACTATGGCTTACTAATCTTCCACATGTACTGCAATTATATTATTAATTTTTCTTATACTTTTAACATCAGACTGTTTATAATGCTGAAAATTTGAAGAACATAAACAAGATATTTATCTTTTCCTTTAGTCAACAAATAAATTAATCACAAAAAGGGTCAATATATCCCCCAGTCTTGTAAATTTAGAATTTTATTGCATAAGTGTATAAAGGTCATATGTAAAATTAGTGTGGGAATAAGACAACACTAACTTCTGATTCTGAGTATCTTTGAAAGCATTACCAGAGTCAAGTTTGTTTATTTGAGGCCTGGGGGGAAAATTTAGCAATAATTGTATTCACAAATGGCAAGAACTTGGACATTATAAATTCTTCGTTTCACTTGTAATGTTTTCTACAGTAAGTTTTTAGAACTCTATGCAATATCATAATGTTCGTGTTTTTTCCTGGACCATATTGAGGAATACATACAGAATCCAGGTAATTACATGTGAAATTCTGGGATCAGTTTCAAGCTACCAAGTCTATGCTTGTTTCTTTTGTTTCCTCCTCCTTGGTTTCAATTTCAACCCATTCATTGAGAAAACTTACTATACCAAATGAGAATTGCTGCTAATTATACAATGACCAGTGCAGATGTTGCTGTGCATTAATGTCACAACTAAAGAAGCTGAACTCCCAACTATCAAGGCAGCTTTTCTTCATTTTTTGTAGAAGCAACAGCATCAGCAGATGGAACTGAATAGAGCGGGTGACATGCTGACTGGAGAGACCTGCTTCAGTCAGCAAAGAATCATTTCTGTGTTTGGGAATGCACATCAGTCTATGTAAGAATAATACACTGCAGACATGGGACAAACAGTAATGGCTTTAAAATGCAAAAAGAAAATGAAGTTGGAGCTGCAGCATCAATATATGAACACAAACCTCCCTCTGCCACCATCACAAAAACATTGTTGCACAGAGAGCTGCCAGTGCTGGGGTAAACCAGTCACAGTAAATGGAGTAAACCAGCTGTACATTAATGGTGCTCCCCAACTATGCTAAAGGAACTTGCATTGATCTTCTCCCTATAGTATTATCTTACACTCCATGCAAAATTATTTTACAGTTATAAAAACATAAGATATGAATCCTTTACACTTCTCTCATTTTCATTATGTGTTTTCTTGTTTAGATTCTGCTGTGGCAAATGGTGACACAAAGAGGGAAGAAGAACTTCCTTTTAAGGACTGCACAGCATTGCAGAGTGCTTGTTCCTGCACTCTGCCTTCCCATTTGCCATTTAGCTAAAAATGTAAGAGCTAAGAGGAAGATGAGAAGGTGCCATGAGAGCCTGTTGTCAAACCAAAGCTGCCATTTGAGCACTGCAGTGCTGCCCTCAACTCAGCTCCCACCCCAGCTGTGCTCCAAGGGTAGGATTCATCTGATGGCATTAATTACTATTGTGTCAGGGCTAATATCTAAGCTGGTTTTCCTAAACTACTTATACAGACAGTGCAGAGAAACAGACATTTTAGGGCACCTTTCATTTTGTTCTAGGGCAGACGTATAAAATAGGTCAGATGAACAGAGCCATGTAATCACCTACTTCTCACCACAGACCCCAAGGGAAATCCTGACAACTGGCTCAACTGCAGACAGCTCTACTGTGCATGCTTAATTTTAGTCAGAGGAAGTACAACCCAAGGGTTTTAACCATTACTAGACAGCAGGGCATTTGAATGCTCCACACAAACATGCTAATAGATCATTTATTCTAAACACATTTTCTCAAATTACCTAAATCTGTACTGCAAGACAAAAATTCACTCCCTAAATATATGAAGAATATCATACCTGGATGTATCCTTGCTGATCAATTAAAAGATTTTCAGGCTTTAGATCTCTGTAGATGAGGTCTAATGAATGGAGGTACTCAAATGTTAGCACTATCTGAGCTGCATAAAACCGTGCATGTGGTTCACTGTGAAGAATTAAAAGAATATTAAGTAACCCAATGCTATGCTAAGGTACCAAAACAACCACCTAACTGTCAGGGATAGACAAATTAATATCTTTTAACTGGTTATTTTACTATGTAACAAGAAAGAGCAAAAGCAGACATTTTCAGAATTGATACATGCATTCCCTAAATTTAAGTCTTGCAGCTAAAATACACAGGGCAATCAAGATGAATGTATCCCATAGTGCAGAGCTTTGACTTCAAATTTTACTTTTAGAAACTACCATGAATTTCAGTGATAATATGCATAGGAATTCCAAGATTCTATCATGCATAGATCACAAATGCCTGTATTAACTATGTGAAAAATAATTAGGAGTTCTTCACTCTCTGACTAATTTAAGTCCACTGAACAAGAGGTAAAGTAAATGCACTTAAACCCTTCAGAATTTTTTCTTCAATGCTAACAAATATTATAAAGCCCTCTTCCCAAGTCAGCAAATTAAGCCTTTTAAAAGGAATTGTGTCATTAATATTCTTACCTGAACCTTCCGATTCTTCTTAGATGTGAAAACATTTCTCCACCAGGAACATACTCCATTACCATGTATAAATTAGAATTGTCCTAAGGAAATTAAGTTGACAAGTAAACACAAACAAGTACACATTAGGCATGCTATAGTCTCTACAACTCCCACGTGGAATACATTTTATTAATGAATGAAAATGAAAAATTGTAGCCTCCAATGACATTGACAAATATAATGAAACATAGGTAGAAATTCTTGAAAAACTGCAGAAGAAGCATCATATATCTCCAGAAATCCCTTTTAAAGTAAATCTGAATAAAGATTATTAGTGAGGTTCAGACACAGACTGGTGTGTAAGAGACCTGATGGAAGAGAGGGTAAGATGTGTACTGCAAGGCAAGACCTTGAACTCTTCAATACTTATAACTGACAGCCTGAGGTATTCTTGTCTCCACAGCCCCTGCCCCAAACCTCAAACCTCTAAAGATTAAAGTGGAACATGTCTGCTCATTTAAAATTTACAAAAAAAAGAAGAAAAAAAAAGAAAAAGAGGAGGCACATATCACTCTACAAATCTGGAAGCTTCTCAATTTCTTTACAGACTAACTAGTATGTACTGTCATGAAATTAGAAGCTAAGCTCAAAGTTCTTTCCTTCATGGTTAAAACTGTCATTAAGACGTGCCTCAGGTATAAATCTCAAGCAAAAAATCTGCAGAACAATTACAAATTTACCATTCTATATATTGGTACAGAAGACATGCTTTGGTATCTCTCAAAGATAAAATGATGCCTAAAAGCTCCCTTAGTGTACAAAATCCAGTTGCCCTCCAAGAGAAAACTCTGAGGAATTTAACTTAAATTTAATTTTTATTTTTTATTTGGAGATATCCTGTCAATCATTACCTGATGAACCGGGGTATATGAAGTGTACACGAGTG
>VZTT01061125.1:121985-135053 GCA_013400855.1 Buphagus erythrorhynchus
CCTGGTGGCCAAGAGCTGTTCCATCCCACCTTTAGGTATTTTGGTCCTTCAGGCTGCCACTCCTCTTTATTACCCAAGTTTCCCTTTCAAATTAAAGTGCTATTAGCAACCTTCTGCTGATTGATTAGAGTTGGGGTTTTTGTTTCAATTCTCTAAATGGATCAGTTAGAACTGCCATTCAGTTAATTCTGGAATACGTTAAAACTAGGCTTTGGCTTAATCAAAGGAGTCTCATTCATACCTTCTTCCTGCCCTTGAAGCATTAATTGAAGGAGATGACACATTTGTAAATCTGCTTCCACTCTTGCAACAATGCATGTGATTTGAGGCTTAAAGGTCCAAGAAATAGTAGTTTGATTTGTTAGGCTAAAGTTTAGTGTTCAGTATGGGCTGAAAAAAACCTCATGCCAGCCCTGTCCTCCCACAGTCACTCACTCCTGCATTTCTGTAATGACCTTCCTTGAAAGAGCAAAAGCATTCCTGTGTCTGACTGCCAAGTCAGGTCAGGGAACCAGCCCAGATTAAAAAGTAATGGGCAGAAGGCAGGGAGTGGCCAGAGAAGCAGCTCCCTCTTCTCTTCTCATGGATGCTACTTCTGAGGTGAGGGAAGGGAGAAGTGGGGTGGAAATGGGCAAATACGGGGGACAGAACTGCTCCTTTTCTGAAAGGGTACCAGCTTGTGCTAGTGACAAGACCATGAACACACCACACTGGACTGCTGAAAAGGCTTCTGAGAAATAATTCTAATTTTAAGTTATTGGTTTTCAATTATTGTATTGAATAATTTTATTATCTTAAAATTTAAAACTATTGAATTATGTGTTTAATACAATTACTTTCAAATGCAGTACGTAACACTCCCCACTTAAAAAAATGTGTTCATACAGAAAAAAAAATCTATGTGAAGAATCTTAACATGTAATATACTCAATTGTTATACACTGAGGTACTTTGTAAGCAATTAGGAATTAAGCTGCAACTGGTGCAGTACCATCCTCTATAGCTGTGGCTGAACTTTATCCAGCAAATAATCTACAATGTTACAACTACCACAAGACCTGTAGTGTAAAAGACCACCTTCCTGTGTGAAATATAGCAGGTATTAACAAAACAAAAAACTGAAAACTGTGTGACAATTGTGAAAATTCAAACATCTTTTGTTTCTGCAGTGCATATATATCCATGGTTACCATGTGGGGAGAAAAAAAAAGAAAAAGAATACAGTTTAAGAATGGCTTCCAAGAACAACATTTTCTAGGACACTACTATAAAGTATCTTGTAAATGTATCACATTTTTGAGCAAAGATTTTTAGCAAAGATTTTTAGCAAATTCTAGTAGTTAATACAAGTACACAAATTGATCAGATTTTCCTCTTACAGTCAAAACCACTTACGAAGAAAAATGTTTTCAGCACCTGCTGCAGATTCCCTCTACTTAAGCTCTCTGCACCATTAAGATACTGGCCAACTGGTCAGCACCCACTTCCCTCTCCATATCCCTGCCCCACATTTCCTCTTTGTAGAAGTTCAGTGACTTCAAAGGATAACATACTGCCATACAGCTATCCCTGAGACCAGGCTTTATGGCCAGATTATTAGCAACAGTAAGCATAAATCTGCAGGTAGTTGATCTTATCTGTATATTGACCAATGAATTCCCTGCAAGCAGGGAATAATACCACACACACTCATGCACAAATACCCCTTCCTTTTAAAAGTAACCTTTAAAAGTTTTACTAAACTAACTTCTTCCTTATACTCCAAACCAAACAACTGCAGGGGCTGTTCACTGTATGGATGCATTTAACAAGTTACTTGAGAAGATTAACTATTTTGTTGCTTTTTCTTTTTTCAAATATTTAATACAAGGCATAAAAATAATAGTAGATGCACCAATCTTTGTCTATGTGCACTCATGTCTAAGTCCACTTGCCATAAGCTACCTTGTCCCAGCCCTTGCATTATTAAAACTCCACAAAAATTCTTATATAGATACTTTGGGATCAGCAAGACATCTTCACAGCTGTCAGGGTAAATCAGCAAAATAGTCCTTCATCTCCTCACAAGATCTGAGCTTCTGACACATTGCTGCACTGACATACCTCCTGCAGAACATGCTTTCAATATTTACAGGAAAAGGTTGCCTGCAGTAACCAGCCAAGCAGGAGAAGTTCATTTATACCCTTAAATAGCAGAGACTGGCTTCCTGAATAAGGAAGTATTACGTAAATAAACACATTTCACAATTCAACACATCGGGTGAACAGCAAGCAAAAAATAGCTAAGAATGTTTATTATCCATTCTGATAAAGGATGAGATTTTAGAGAGAAACTGGGTAAATTCAGCACTTATTTGGCATAAAGGCATGTGTAAAACTTGCACAGAACTGAACTGCAAAATCTGAAAAAAAAAGCTAAAGAAATTAAACCACATTAGTTCTTAATGGACTGGGGTATCTGTCAACAGCTAAAAATTAATAAAGAAAAACACCAAAAACATTGTGCAAGTTACAAAACTGCCTGTAAGAACCTCCACAATTTAAGCTGGAAACTCCTGTGAACTTTGGCCTACAACAGCAGGACTAACAGAAACTCTCAGAGTAACCAGCAACAAATATATAAACAATTTCAGATGTTAAGTAAAAACAAGGGCAAAACCCAAATCTTTCTGGTAAAAAAAATATACATAAGTAATGTAATGGGGACTAGAGTAAGTCAGAGTTCAAGATTGCAACATAGCAAATACCCTTTCCTTTGAAAGAAACCTCGATTCTGTTAATCTCATTTTTTGCTTCTGCCTCAAAACAAGCACTGTGAGGGACTGTTTACCTTGTGGATGCATTTCAAGAATTATGTCAATGCAGCAGCTTTTGTGTTGCCTTTTTCAAATATTTTGTACAAGAACTAGAACAAAACATGAACCCACGTTAACACCCAAGAAATTGCCCTAGTTTGCTGTCAGAGGCTAACAGGTAACAGTGGGGAATTTTCAAAAATAAGAAAGCATTAATCCCATGAGACACACATAGGAAGATGTATGGTTCTGGCACTTGGAAATTCCACAGCATCCTTCCATTTGTTACAATCCTTAGAGCACCGGGAATAATCAGTTGCTGCTTGTTATCCCTTGCTCTTAGAAATGTTCTCAGTGCACAAAACCAATGTATTTATACTACTTCCCTTCACCCTTCACTCCTTACCCATGCCTATGCTCTAGTGTGCACAAAACTGGACAATATTTCAGCAGAGCCCATGAACATGGCTCACGCCCTTTCCAGGTACTGCTCCATCTGTCTCCACACTCATCTGATAACTGTCTTTTGAGTGCAAATGTCTCTATCAGCAATTACCTCTATTTGCAGTATTGGAAAGTAGTAGCCCAATCATGTAATTAGTGAGTGACACTTCAGAATATTAAGCCTATTCTTAGTGAAACAGAAGATTTAGCAGACTATACCTTTCACCCCTGGGAGTTGGGGCTATTAGTTACTTGATCTTACAGTTTTATCTGTTCAAGCTGTTCAAAACAGAAGTCCAAGTCCAAAGAAATAGAAAAACAGCTTTTCCTTTGAGTCTTTCTAGAAAAAAAAAAACTAATCATATAACCAGACCTTCTTCAGGGAGGGGGAAAAAAAGGAAGAAATAAAAGGTAAAGAAAAAATTAGCCACTTGTACTTGCAATTGAAGAAAATACATAATTTTTCATCAAGGTTTCACTTGCATCTTGGCCAGCTTTCACAAGGAAAGCATCTGATTTTATCCGCTGACAGGGTGTAATGTAACACTGCTGCAGTGAAGCCAGCCACAAAAATATATTGAAAAGCATAAGTGGTTTAAATAGGGAAATGTTTACAGCAAAGACTTAATCTTGATGGAGCAGGAGATAGTCACCCCTCCCTTGTCGAAATTACACTCATTTCTAGGCCTTTTTGATTGGGAATCGACACCTGTTAAAAGTTGTAGCTATTTATTTCTATTTTTTAATGGAACTGGGAGCCTGGCATGTCATTTACAGATGCAAATTGCAGAATAAACCCCCAAGGGAAAGAAAAAATCCCCAACCCTCAAAGAACCACCACCCCCAAAAAAACCCACACCACCAAATAAATAACAAAACCAACATAATTGTTGAGGTTACAAACAACTATAACCTCTTTCTCACCTAGCTTGTGTGAAATTTATGCCTTTATGACTCAACCGTAAGAGAATATCCAAACAAAAATCACCGAAAACTCAGAATTCACAGAGCTGATTCCCACAAATCTCAATTCCTGTGGAGGCTATGACCTAACTGTAAGAGAAGAGGAGAATGTGATGGAAAACCCAGCCTGGTAACAAGTGGTGAAAAGTGGAGACTTTGTGACCCCAGGAGAGCCCTCTCCACAGCAGAGGAGGCGGCCGCGTGACATGGAGGAAATGCAGGGAGGCTGTCGCTTCCCCCACTTCCCCCAGAGGCTGAGCAGGGGCAGGTGGTGACGGGGATGTCAGGATGCCATTGTGTCCCTGCAGGGCAAGTGCAGGCTGGCTGTGGGCCTAGCTGGCCACACCAAGTCCCCACCAGGTCCATGCTGTGCTCCCACATGGCAGCATCCCCGCAGGGATGTGGGGAGCACACACCAGGGGCTGGGACACCCCTTTCAGGAACAGCTTGCATTTAGGTTTACTTAAACAGCCATGAATGATGCTGCACCACAGACCTCCATCATGTAGGTACAAAGTACTGAAACACTGCCTTAATAACTGTATCAGTTCTGACATTTGTACTTTGTACACCAAGGAAATGACAGCCACACTTTCCATTCTGGGGAAGATGACCTCAACACATTTGTATGAGATAAGTATAGACAAGCTGATATTAGATAAGGCAGTGGGATAACTCCTCCCAGTCTTTATCTCATGCCATGTACACAAGTAAAATCTTTGTAAAAATGGTCCTTTAAATTTCTAGTATTAAGCAAAACCACATAGACACACATGCACACAAACCCCACATACATGATTAACTGCTCTTTCTTTTCAAAAAAATCTGTCTCAAGTAATTTTCCAAAGCTCCAGACTATCTGTTTGAAACAAAAGGGCATCATTTCGGAAACTAGCATATTCGGCTTTTTGCAAACAATTTTCAAAGGATATCTTTTTCTAAGAAAACAAATTTACAGAGTCTATATATTGAAAAAAACAACTTTCAGTAATATTACAAGTAAGAATATAGCACTTCATAACTCCATTATATTCAAAGTACCTTATAATAAGTAGTCACAGTGGTTTTGGAAAGTAAATACCTGCCTGATAAGTTTACTAGATCTATTACAGTATCTCATTTCAAATGAGACTCCCCTCCCTTACTTCCATGAATGACCTCAACTATTCTGCCATCCCAGCATTTAGAAGACTAAAAATCATAGCAGAATAAGCTGGTTCAGATGAAAAACAGTAAAAGCCTGTTTAGAATTTTTAGGTGATTACAATAATTTCAGAAGGCCTCTCTGATTTGTATCAATTCACAGAAAATAATTATTATGAGTGACACAGAAAATTAGGTGAACGGACATGTGTATATTCAATTACAAAACTGTACAAACCTGGTATTTCTAAAAGAAAGCTTTAAAATAAAATTCAAACCACTAAATACCAGTCATGCAAAGCAAAATGTTTTAAAAAAACCTGCAGATCTTTAATAAGACTAATAATTTTACATAGAAACCCACAGCGAGTCGATTATAAAAACAAAGAAATCAGCAGTCGATGCAGCTCTGCAGACAAGAAAGGGAAACCTGGTAGATTTTCCCTGATTGCAAAGACGGAACAAAAAATGTGTCAAAAGGGAATAAAAAAGACTTACCATTCATGCTGAAGAGCTAGTTTTCAGAAACATATTGCTCCAAATATTAATCCAACAGTTGATGAAATATGTTAATCTCTACCAAATCAGTGCTTCAATCTCTAAATACACTTACACACTAACCAGAAAGAGAGCACACAGAATCCAGAGAGCTGCTCTTCCTTATGAGCTCCTTGTGATGCAAAAAACTATGAAGCACAGGATACCAGTAGAATATCAAAATCAATATTCAGGACACGGGTATTTGGTTTTGCTCATTAACTACTACTGCTCTGACCAATGCTACCTATTCATGTCTAAAGCAACTCAAAATGGCAGGGGAAAAAAGCATGCAAACACCAGGAGGGTTTAAGATGTTCTCAATTATATCAAGCACTGGTTGTTTCCATGGCAACCTTAGACCAGAATTATCTGTTGACTTGTACCCAACTAGTAGTTATTCTAAAGCTTTAAGCAATTCATACAATATGCTCTGTACATTATTTCATATTTCACATGCATTCTTCTTTCTCTGCACACACATTTACAAGTAACTATTCAGCTAAATCTCTATAAATCATTCTACTGTATTTGGAAGTACACTGGTATTTTTTTGAACCAGAGACCAAATTACATTGACTGTTCATCATCCATCACTTTCAATTTAGGGACTTATGAAGATGGCAGATGCACTAGTGGTGACTCTCCTGACCATTTCAGTTATCCAAGTTGTTGATATGCAGATTTGGAAAACACTTTTATTGGTTCAAGAATGTAAGACACACTGACCAAAACCAAGCAGCCTCATTCTCTTTTCCTTTCGCATTTCAATTTCCCAAAGAGCAACAAGCAACTAAGACAACAAAGCAGTAGGTTCCATATAGTTGCAAGTGGTCAGAGTCAAGACTTCCAAACAAAGAATGAAATGCATCGTTCTGATGTTTCCCATCACATCCCTTTCACCCTTGGGCAGTGCAGTACAACTGACCTGGTTACCAGCCCAGGCTGTACTATCACATGTGTGCTCAGTCAGCTTTTTGAAACAGATTTCAAGGCCTGTGGTGTCCTTAGTCACCTCTGTCCTACTGGACCCTGAGGATATTACAAAACACATTAATTTTATGCATTAACCAAGTATCCAAGGCAAGTTGGAGAAACTGTATGCTTTATATATCAAAATAATAAAGCAAAGATGCTAAGTTTCAAACTCAACTACTGAAAATCCCTTAAGGCCATAGACCACACAGCAATTTACTCAAACCACAACACTGACAACAGCAACTGACAACCCAAAGTCCACCCAAACGAGCAGCAGCTCTTTCCCCTTCAGCAAACCCAGAGCTTCAGCAGAAACTGCTTGTAAAATAAACAGACCTGCTATTGTATTTCATTACAGCAGAAGATATAAATACCTTAACTTCCTTTTCAAATGGATTCTACATGAAGCCTGAAACAACAAAAATTCTGAGATGTCACTTTCCAATTCTTTTTCGGAATTAGAATGCTGTTACCTTGAACTTCAGGAGTAATTCATGCTGTCTAAACAGCTTCACCTAAAACTTTACACTGATGTTTCTAAGTTGCAGTGATATTGGCAGAATAGTTGAGAATATTCAAATATCCTTCCAAGACAAACACCAGCATGTTTCTAAAACACTGCTTATTCATTAAATTTTCTGTGAAATTAATCTACAAGCTGAATTCAGTGACTAGGCAATTCTATGACATTGCACTCTTGGATATAAAAGACCTCCACAACAAAACAAAATGACCCACAAACAAACCCACCAACCAAAATGAAATTAACAAAAAACCCCAAACACCTTGTTTCTCTGTGATGTTTTACTATTTTCACAGATGATGTATTTTTCTGAAGATCTAATTAGGAGTCAGGAGTAGACCAAAATACTTCCTCCACTGTACTCCTTTTCTTCTCTATCACTCTGGCCACAGTGGTAGCAAAATGAGAACCTTTAAACGTGGACTCAGTTCATGGGTACCTACAGTAATTTATACTATTAGTTTTTAAAAATAATCTAGAGATTGAAAGTGGACTTTCAAGATAAAGGTTCAGAACTTCATCCCAAAACCAAAGCTACATAGTCACCCACCATTCAATTACCAGCTCAGCAACTTTAGCTCAGAAAACTGCATGCAACTGCTCTGCTTAATTACGACTTAAAATAGCATTCACAGAACAGCCATTTTCACCATGTTTATCAAGAGACACGACAGTCCATTTCCTCAAACATGTCACACTAGGAAGCCTGCCTTACAAAGAGGGGGAAAAAGTAGAGACTTGTACACAAACAGGTCATAATTTGTGAGTGTCAGTAGGTCATTACCATGATTTTCTTCATGTTATATAAACAAGAATGCTTCAGTGTTATTTTTTTCAAATAGCAATTTACATAAAAAAGAGCTTCTACATAAACACAAGTATGCACCTATTTTTACCAAGCTGAAAATATTCTGGAGAAGTGAAAGCTCAGAATTTATGCACTTTCATCATTTATCTTCCCAACAAAATGAGTCAATTCTTTCCTGTCTCATTTGGGAGACCTAGATTTAATCTATTTTAGATCACTGCATTAACACCTTTTTGTTTCCATGTTTACTGCTTATCCTCTGAGAATAGATTCACTCTCTACTCATATAATATATTAAATTTCAAGTAAGAAGCATAAATACTGATTTTCTTCACGGTAACACTGTGATGCTAAGCATTTCCAACATGGCCTATCTTCAACTGAAATAATTGTGCTATCTCAAATCCATCAATGAATCTGAAATTTGGAACAAAATTATCATAAATTACCATATTGTAACATTTTAAAATGAGTATTTAACGAGAGACAAGAATTGCTTTCCAAAATACTACACAGCTTTAAAATTAAAAAGAAAATCAAATGTCAATTTACTTAGATTGTGAATTTTTTGAAATTTCTTTTATTACTCAAAATACAACCATGACAACTTTTAATCCATACAAATAATACTGTAAACTGTTCACTAATTAAGAAATTAAAGCTAATCAGCATTCCCACACTAAGTTAATACATCATAGTTAAAATCAAACACAATTTTACATTGTTTACCATTATATAGAACATTTCTGATGTATATATCCCTTAAAGTAAAACTATGAATGATGAAAATCCCTTTAATTAGAATTTTAATCTGCACAGCAATGTCTGCCTGTTTCAAAGTTTAAACATTCTAGTCTTTAGTTAGAGTCTTCTATTTCTGCTGAACTCACTAATTTAATTTGAAAATGAAATAAGACATTTAGAAGTAAGAACTAGGGTGGAGGCTTGCCAAAACAAGTCAACTGCACTTTGAAAGAAAAAGGAATGCAGGATAAATTCTCCTGCAAGCCACCAGTCCATGAACCAGCCCCCATCTCCCCCTGTCTGACGCAATATGCTCTTCTTCCCATTAACGCCTTTAGGTAACGAATTATAAAATTGCCCCAGAACGTATCACACATCAGTGTTCACACTTCATTCACGAGGCAAACTGAAGAGCGAATATCTATGAAAGAAACAAACCCCTCCCCACACTTACTTGTTTCATCCCACTGGACAGTGAACTCAGAGCACTGCTGGCTCTCATTTTCCAGAGCCGCTTTCTGCTCATGCGCACCATTCTTGGAGTGCCTATGGAAGAGGCGATTAGCGAACCCTTCCAGTCTCTGCAGCGCCGTGGCTGTCCCCGTGCCCTGGTGACAAGGGACCTCCTTGTGCCCTGCCATCTACACACACCAGCAAGTCTCACAGAAGCAACAGAGAACACATCTGAAGGGAGCTGGACAACCCAGCGCCACTAAGAGATATGCATGTGTCGAGCTTCCTGCCTGCAGTGTTTGCTAACCACGACTCTCTTCTACTTCCTGTTAAGGAAAGCTCTATGATGTACTGGTTTATACAGTGAAAAGTCTCTTCTCATGTATGTCGAAAAGTGTTTTGCTTTTTAAAAAAAACAAACAAGCAATAATTTCCCTAGAATGTGTTTTCATAGCTTTTAAATGCATTAGACTTCGTATTTAAGTATGTATTTTACAAACAACCTGTTCAGAATTGAAGATCAGAAAGTAGATAGGCATTTTTTTTATTTACCACAACCACACGTGAAAAAAACCGAAAGTAACTATTCTGCAGTTCCTCCCCTGTTATTAAGATGGAGTACTACATCATCACAGCAAACATAACCAGCTGGAATCTAATCATTAGTAATCTCATGCTTTCAACTAAACAATTTCCTAAGCAAGAAGTTACTGGCAAACACTATTGAATAAACTTATTTTATTACTGGAGGAAAAAAAAAAACGTATTATTTTCCTCACTTGTGGATAAAATCAGTTAAGAAGTTGAATTCTGTTGCACATTTAAACACAACTGCATTATATTTTTTCAAACTGGGTTCTACTTACTCCGCAATTGAACCAAACACATTTAACTTTTTTGCTGGTAAGATTTCATTCTTTGACAAGAAATCTTAGTATTTTCAACTGTGGAGTAAGTCTAGAAAGTGTAACTTTTAATGACACAAAATACAAGGAAACTAAACTGAAAGCTGTATTTAACATTATAATTATTTGCAAATTGTTTAATTTTGCATGCCTGCAAGGGTAATACTAAATATTAGTTTTTGTGAAAACAGAAACACATACATTTCTGCACACCTACAATGTGGCTTCTTAAAACTTAAGGCTATTCTTAAGAAAGATTGAAATATCTTTTCCACAATCTGTCTCCTGTCTTACAGTCAACATGTGTTAAAGACATACCTCTCATTTTTCACCACCATACTTCTCACTGCATAGTTTTCAAATGTCTGCAGATACCCACCCTTGGACATTATATAACCATTTCATAACAGCCCTATGCCTCAGGAAGAAACCCTCATGCTGACAAACTGCCCATGACAATGATAAAACAATAAAAATGCCAACAGACAGATTTTACAAATTTGGCTACATTCTTCCTCATGGGCACTGCTACACTTGTGATTGGTCTCAGCCAGCACAATCCATCACATTTCTAGACTCTACACAAAGCCCAGGAATGCCCCGTGTTTGCAGGCTCCAGATTCTCTGGAAATGTAACTTCTTTCTCGAGCCCCTGTTCAAAATTTGGAACCAACTGACTAAATGCCTACATTCTGCACAGCCATCTGCTAATTTGGGTGAGCATCAGTAATCTGGGTAGTGACCTAACTGCTCCTCCATCAGGGTCTGGTGCTGCAACCTTCCCTTGACGCCACCTCATGCCTTCCAGCTTTTCACCTGCTCGGTTCCAAGACTTATTATGACATCCACAACATCCCATTGGTTCAAGGCTCTGCTGCTAGAAACAAGAGGTAGGTAGTGAAGATCATGAGAATCTGTTTGCCTTACCAGGGGTCACAAATAGGCAGAGGGGATATATTACATGCCATATATAACCAAACACTTTAAAATAGAGTAAGGCCATGCACCTCCCACACAACAACATAAAAAATATTTAGGACAACATCAAGATGCTTATTCCCTGCATGGTAATCTTTCTGAAGCTGAAGAGCCTCTCTGGAATTGTATAGATGTGCTCTCCCTGTAGCTCACCACAAGTGTTTGGGCATTGAGGGAATCTTTCCAAGAGACTCAAATTCTCTCTAACGTTGGCTGTTTTCTCTGGTAAATAAAGCTACCTGGTATGATGGTGTGCTTTACTGTCTCTCTGCTCTCCCATGGTTCTGAGCCTTCACACTACTGTTGTCTTATCTTTCACACAGGTCTTCAATGAAATAATTTTGTTTCCCTGATCTGAAAGATAGTAATTTACAAAATTCACATTACATAAGTTAGAGTCTGCCAACCATGTCAAGTCTATGGAGAGATGTGGAAAGTGCCTAAGAGCAACTCTGCCCACCAAAATTCAGAGCGGTCAGTGTGCCCAAATGTCTAACCTGGACACTTGAGACAGGGGCCAAAAGTAAGCATCATAATTACTCGTACTTTGACATCACAGAAGCAAGTGGTTAAAGAGAAAACATGTTACCAAAAAGGAATTCTTAGAGGAAATCCTAATAGAAAACCTGAATTTGCCAGAATTTCATGAACTACAGCCAGTGTATGGGGTATAGAGAAGTTCTGCACGCATAAAACATGAAAGTGCTGGCCACATTTTCACAGGCAGTAATACACTTTCCTAATCTAGGAAATTCTTGGCATTGATTGGCATTGTCCAATGACAATACAAAAAACTACCACACAAACCTACATCTCACATGGCTTTCAATGTCTTCAAATGAAGTCCATGATTTTTAAGGTGGAACTTCCTATTTCCTTTTACTTAATCTTTCATCCTATTGACACACTGATCTTCCAATTAATTATTACGTCAAGTAAATTATATGCTATATAGGAAGAACAGAACGCAATAAAGAATTTGAAGTTTCTATTCTGTAAGAGATAATGAAGTTCCAATTTCTTGCAGCCAAAGTCAACACTGAAATGTTAATTTCCTTTAGACAGAAATTTTATTTTTGCTATCTTCTGACCATCAAATCTCGGCAAAATTTTAAAACGCATTCAAAAACTCAGAGCAGCAAGACATTCAACTCTGAATTTGAATACTGCATGTGCAAATTCCAGTATTTTGAAAAACAGTAGTTCAGTAAAAACTGTCCCACAATTTTACAAAAAAGCAACCTCATGATGATAGCCATGGAGAAGGGCTAACACAGCAGTCCTCTAAGCTGATAAAAGCAACAAAGCCATTTATACTTTTCCTGATGGCCAACCTACAACCTTGGGCAGATTTCCCAGGGGCTGATGTCCTGTGGTATGTTACAACTCACAGCACTATAACCCAGCCACAGACCTTCCAGCTCCCTGCTGAAAAAGAATCTACCAGGTAGCTACATGGAGAATTTATTTTTAATAATATCTGTTAAAACAATATTTCTCAATTTCTAAGAAGAAACCCTACCCTACCAGTCAAGCCTTAAAAATGAAGGATTAAGAAAGAGAGAACACTCCTCTCCTCAAAGGACCCAGATGGCTGAGTAACAGCATGTTACCATGTGCTGTAACTTTACTTGGAAATCGTTTTCAATATTTTTAAAGGATAATGTGTGCATTTTTCTATATTCAGGCAAAGCAAGACTGTACAAATAACACCATTCTCTAGTGTTTAATGAAGGTTAACCCTGAGAATCTTTCAATCAAGAGTTTTAAAGACAATTAAATCTATTCATTGACAGG
>VZTT01061127.1:15655-27389 GCA_013400855.1 Buphagus erythrorhynchus
GCCCCTCCAGCCACGTGGGATCACCGCTTGCTCCCTGCTCATTGAGAGCATCAGAGCGGTAATCGCACCACAAGAGGAATGGGTGCACAACCAGAACTGTTTACGGGGCTTCCTGCTCTGTTGCTGTTATCTCACAGTTATTGTTGTGGTTTTATTTCTCTTGTTTTATATATATATATCTATCAGTAAAGAACTGTTATTCCTACCCCCATATCTCTGCCTGAGAGCTCTTTAATTCTGAAAATCATAGTAAAGTGAAGGGAAGAAGGGAAAAGGGGGGGTTTATACTCTCCTTTCAAAAAGGAGGCTCTCGTCCCTTTTAGCAGATACCTGTCTTTCAAACCAAGACAAAGTGGTATTTGACACAATACATCCAAACTAAAATTACCCGGTTTAAAATGTTGGACCAGTCATATTTAACCCTTATACATCACACTACAAACAGAAAATGAAGAACAAAGGACTAGCCATCAATGATGACCGTCTACAAAACATCATTATGCAAAAGGAGTATTTATTTCAAGAAGTAATGTAATTTCATTTTCTCAAACATTTTAGTCAGAGAAACTTTTACGTAATTCGTAAAACATTTTAGATTACCAGGTTAATTTGCAAGATAAAAAATAGTCTACAAAATAAAATCTACATTGGGATAATATATTTAAGCAAATGATGCTTAAAATATGCCAAATAGTCTTGATTTATTGTGTGAAACGGACTTTGTTATATCTAAGAACAACTTTAGGTTAAAAGAGGTAGATTTATTTTATGTAATAGACTATCACATATCTGACAGTGAGGAGAAGCAGCATTAGTCTTCATTCAGCTTCTGAAAGCCTGTTTAAATAGAAGAGCATTCAATGTTTATCACTGTGAATAGCAAAGACAAAATTTTTTTAAAAAAGAGAAAATATGCTTATTGATAGGGAAAGGTGGCATTTGAAAGACATTCCACTCTTCCCTCAGCCCATATTTTGTGCAGGAAATGAAACAAATACATGTAACATTAATATCATCCAAGTTAATACATTTGCCCAGTGGAATATCACTGCACACTTAGAACACATGGGTTATCAGTTAAGCTGAATTTAAAAAGAAAAAAAATAGGTGATAGAGATTGCACAACTTCATGTAAATAAAATGGTGAAAAAGCAAACATTTTCTTTCGAAGTGGGAGAAAGTGTTTAAAGCCACCAAAATAGTAAACGTGTTGCCCAGAGAATTCTGTATCACATTATATCAGCAGAAGAGGCTACAGGAAGGTTTCAGTTTTTCCTCACATTTCCAGCCTAAGAGTTTGAAAACAAAATGAACAAACACAACACATGCTCAGCCTTGTAGCAACACAGACTGACCTTTACCGACTGGGCTAAGGCAAACATTATTTTAAGCCAAGAGCTAAGTTTTAGCTGACAAATAGCCACACAAATTTCCTGAAACAGAACCAGGGACTAATGAGGTAGGAAATGCTGTTTGGCTTGAACTGCTGCCCTAAGAACAGGACAGTCCAGCTGAACAAAAAGTTTTAAGTCATTAGGTTCAAGGGTGAACAGCTTCTTGTCTACTCAGACACCCACTTAAAACTGCACACACAATGAAACATATCAGAATCAGATAGCAAAGCAATTATCTTTTTACATAAAATAAAATAAAATTTAAAATTTTTAAAATTTTGAAAAGTGTTGTAAATTGCCTCTATTTTCCTATGCTTTTAATTATGTTGCATTTCAAGAGCCACCGCAGCTAAAAGGCAGAACATACCTGTTTTGTTTCTAAATCAAATGATAAAAGACCACATTCAGGGTAAACACTGGAGGTTTCCTGAGGTATATATCTGCTCTCTTTTTAAAAATAGGTTCTCAAATTCTATAGTGGCATAATAAACCACAATAAAAGAGAGCTATTTTTTACATTTTAAAGCCCAGACAAGTTTTTTCTCAAATAGCAAACACACACACATACACACACACTTGTCTAACTCCATGCACAAATTTGACTGAACTGTGTGTGCCTTCTGTCATAGATTAAGCTAAGCAATACCCATGTAATCATATGTGGACCTGGAGCTTGACAGCTTTATTAGCAAATTTCAGGAAACATCCATTAACTAGGGCATGCCTTCTGTGATCCAAGCTTAATCCTGTCTCCTCTAACACCTGTAAAAACTTCCAGCTTGTCAGGACAGCTTTCGTGTGCAGAACAAATTTCCAATTCACACATCTGAAGCATGTTAAAATTGCACGGCACTAACTTCTGTTTGACTTATGTCTTGGGTTGCAATGCAGGATGTTACCAAAAGTAAGCATTCTATCACCATCTGTCAAAAACCAGGTGGGGCAGTGTTCATTATCTTTTCCACAACCCATCCTTCCTCCAGGAAGATATCGGCTGTTAATGGGCCGTTGAGTCTCACTGTATGACTGATAAAATTACATCATCCCATTGGGAGAAGCTCCACCCAGGGGGAGGAGTCAAGCCTTTCCTGCCTAGATAAAAACTGAGCTTTAAAACATCAGAGCAGCCTTTTTCCACTGGATTACAGAGGAAAACCAGGCCCTTCTACATCATCACTGGACCTTCGGAGGAATACTGCACCCTTCTACAGGACCACTGCTTCAACTGAACCACATCTGTCACTCCAGGAGGACTGCAGCCACCATTTAATGGGACTGCTACCAACACCCTGACTGACAGGGTGTCAGGTTGTATTCTGACTCTGTCAGTGTTTTGTTGTTTTGTATTACTGTATTTTTATATTAATTTTCATTAAGGAACTGGTATTCCTATTCCCATATCTTTGCCTGAGAGCTCCTTAATTTCAAAATGATAATAATTAGGAAGGAGGGGGTTTACATTTTCCATTTCAAGAGAGGCTTCTGCCTTCCTTAGCAGACACCTGTCTTTCAAACCAAGACAACTTAATACCAAAAAAAAGGTATATTGTCCTTGAGATGGGAAGAGGATGCACAAAAGTGGCACTTTGGGTCAAACAGGCCAAACAGTGGGATACCAGACATGTAGGCATAGAATTAATTTGCAAGAGACAGGACTCCTGACGAGAAAACATGTTCTCACTGCTTGAAACTTCCCTTTCAACCTTTATGTTAGACCTACACACATGGGGTTTTATCTCCTTAATCCACAGCAACTCTTTTATTTTATCTGGGAAGCTGGAGGTGTCGTATCCTGTTAAGCTTAGATATAAATACTGAGCTAAGGCAAAAAACAGAATCCATTCTGAGAGATCCTCAAGGACGCTGCAGCAGTTCTGAGTCACCTCATGATGACAAAATGAACCAAAAAAAGAGGACATCTTTTGCCAGGTCAGCAGAGAAGGACCTACCTGTCTGTTGTGCTCTTTTGGGGTAAGTCTTGCTGCGACTTCTTTCAATGCTCTGGTCAGGCCGCGGAAGCTGGACAGAAAGGTCTCTGGTCATTCGCAATGATGTTTTGCCACTTCAAAACACATATAAAATAATAATAATAAAATAATGAGAAAACACTCGGAGAAGGTATCAAAGAGAATCCTCAGAGTGAAAAAGAAATGCTATTAACTTGTCATCCCACCTCTGCTTCTCCTACTGAGTAGCACTACTCTGAATTTTGTTTTGAATCAGTCACTGGCAAAATCATCAACCAATTGTGCCAACCACCCCTATATCTGGCATTTTCAAATGGAGATAAGCCACTAAAACAAAATGCTGGTTTGTTAGGAATAACTTAAGATACCATGACCTTTTCTAACCTAGAATATTCTAACATATGACTTTCTTAAGAAATATTATTACTTCCTGAACTTTTTCTGTAAGTTTTCCTCCTAGGAAAACATATTTAATATTGTTTACATATATTTAATGTTGTTCACACATATTTAATATTGTTCAGTTCCAGTCAGTCAAGGGCTGCTCCTCTGGCATGTTGAATGACAGCCTAAAAGACTGCAAAACAAACTGTAATAAAGGACTCTTACTAGCACAGCCCTAGATGACAACAAATTGAATAAAAGTCTTGATTCTTGTTTACAGTAAGGTTTTTCTTCACTGCACAACTGAAATAAATTATTAAGTTTAAATAAATTATTTTATACTAATTTTAATGTTCCTCTCAGTGTGACTAAGCAGAACATAGTGGTCATATCAAAAATCTAAAATTCATGTTCCTCCCCAAAACTCCGTATTTGCTCCTGGAAACTTACTACACAAGTGAAGTAATTGTCACTATTATTTCTTAACAACTGAAGTTTGATGATTTTTAAGTTAAAGCTATTGTACTAGAAAGTACCAAGCAACTATACAGGAATTACATATTTAGATTTTCTGAATTTTGTGAATAGACTCCATGAAATACTGATAGTATTTTCACCAATAGCCCTTCACAGATAGTCAGTTCTGCAGAATTTTAATATTTTCAAAATTATAAAAGAATTAAAGGACAAAAAAAAATCTCAAATCCTAACCCTTCATCACAGTAATGTGGGTTTTTTATTTAGTTAGTTTAAAGTATGCTCCCAAGTTAGCCTGAAAACTCTTCTGCTCAACTTTTAAGTTTGGCAACCATGACAGTCCTGCAAATTCGAGAAGCAATTTTAACAAAGCATCTGGGAATAGGACCTTCCACCCCCAAAGACCTCCAAAGCATCCAATCTTCAGACAAGAAAATTGCCTTCCTGAACACTGGCTGACACACAATGAGAAGTACCTAGAAAATTAACAAAAAACAAACAAAAAAACAAACAAAAAAAAAAAAACAACCCACAAGACAAATAAAAATATTATGGTCCCCCCACTTACACAGGAGAACAGTGGGATTATGGTTTCTGCTCAGAGATAATGATGTGTACAGATACCCAACACTGTCACTGCTTTTGGTGCTACAAAGGGGACGAAAGGCAAAAAGGGAAGACAACCCAAGTTGTCAGTTATGACCATCATCCCAACATGGTGAGCCTCATCATGGCTCACCTGTGACATTTATTAAATGAGGAAGACGAACTGAACTGCACTACCAACAGCAATAGCTCAAACATAGTTAACTGCCTCATGGCATGTTGTTTTTTAATTGATTGGAAAGTTCTTGCCAGTACAAAGCTTTCTCCTCCCCAGCACCAGTGTCCTGCTCCAATCTGCTGAAGTGGTCCAACAGAAAAATCCCATCTGCAGTACTCTGGCAGGAATCCAGTGAACTCCTACACTGGATTATCCTGGATAGGGTCAGGAAAATGGCAGGCCAGGATCCACTAGAAACACAGAAGGCAGGACAGTCATTGTCCTGTTATCCACAACAAGGAGAATCTGGATCATGCCAGAGAGTGTGATAACTCACATAATCTAGATTATGAAATAGGCCAAGTGCCTAACTGATGATTATCAACCCTACTCATTATGATCCATTTATTTCTTGCATGATAGTGGAAACAGTGCTCCTTATCCAGCCTTAATTACAACTTTACAGTATCTTTCAAGGTTTAGAGCCTTGAACATTCATCCAATGTTGTCACCTATTCAAGTCAGAAAAGATACATCCTCATTTTGGCGTTGCCCAGTTGTCAGGAAAAACTCTTTAGGACACGAATGTAATTTCAGGATTTATAAGGAGATAATGTTTTAAAGAATTGTCAAAGCTGCTCTCACTTTGAGTACAGACTATAGCAGCCTCAACCAGTTCTGGGGATCTGGAGAAGAAACTTATATTTGTCCCAGAACTGCCAGACTCCCAAGGAGAGTCTGTTAAAATGGCCCTGATTCATCTTTTGTCTTCAGAACTATACTGGGTCATATTCGGGGTGGGGATTTTCTTTCACTGGAAGGAAAGAGGAGAAAAGGAATGAAGGAGGAATTAATTGAAGTTTAAACAATCAAAAAAATTCACCTGTACCGATGTTTATAACCTAAGGATCCAAACTTGCTGACTTTTCTTGACAGAGAGTTTGATTCATTCTCTGGCACTCTGTGTAGTTTGAAAAATAAAATAATAGAGTAAGTTGCATAGATAGGTCTGAATTATAGTCCCCTTCCCAAGTCAAGAAAAAAGAATACAAATTTGGGTACAAAAAATTTTTTTTCTGCAAGTTCCTCTTCATCCCTACCTCTGGACACACTCTAATGGGATTGAGAGTCTCCCAATGCCATCTGTTTGTCCCCCCTACTTTGACTGCACACCTCTGTATTTCAGAGTCAAGTGTACATTGCTGGCACCAGCAGCCTTTCACCTAATTTTGGGAGAAGGCAAAGCCACCCTGCCACAGTCGTGAGACTGCAGGAGGGATTCTCAGTTCAGTCATTTACAGCACTGCTAAAGGCAGCCCAGAGGATTCTATCCACCAGTTCCCAATTAGACACCTTAGAACATATCTCTTGGTGTTTAAAGTAAAACAAGTAAAAAGAAGTAAAACAGTAAAACAGTAAAAGCAAGTGCTTTGAGATGTGTGGTACTGGGAAGATTTTATACACCTCAGTAAGTAAGCAAAATGTTATGGAAATTCAATTAATTTGTATTAAAAAAAATATGTATGTGCACTGTAGAAAATAGTAATGTGTGAATTCCAAAGGCTTCCCTCAAGCCAATGCTGCTACAGAAAATCTGATGGTAAATACATCAAAATCTATATGGTAACTTAAATCCTGCCATATATATTTGTGAATACGTCTGATAAAGCCTACTATATGCAACCTGAAGTACTGTTTAGAAAAGAATGGTAAGACAGAAGAAACCATCAAACTATCCAATTTTAAAAACATTGTTTCACATCACTGTAAAAAAAAGGTGTTGGCTTTTAAAAGCATTCTATAACCAAGAGCACAAATGTGTTTCCAGGCAGCAAGCCTGTGTTACACCAGTCTGCAGGTACAACAAGGCTCCCACTCTGTAGTGGCCCGATGGAAAACACAGCTTAACTTCTGCATCACTCACCTGAAAAATGTATGATGCTCTACACAACATTTCCACAGATGTTTGCATGTGACCTTGTTACGTGCTTCAAAAAAGAAGGAAGTTTCGTTGCACTGCAGATAAAACAAAATAAATGAATATTCATGTGGGGGATCCTGCCATTGTTCATTTACTGAGCACTAAAACCAACCATCACATGTCAGTCCATGCAAGAAAAGAAATCAGCACCAAGAAAAGCAGATTCTATAATTCTGTGGAATTCTTCATTTTAAAGTGGTTTTCTTTTTGAAAAACAGAGAAAATAGATTATTGAAATACTTCTGTTCCTTCATTCTTGTTCATACACATCAGCTTTTTCCCTAAATAAAACACAGAAGTTTTTTTTCAAAAATTATGTTTCTGATGTTTTCTGAAACTGTAGCTCAGATGTCAATCAAAAATATTCTGGTTAACAGTATTTTAAAAAAGCAAGAATAAGTGAAATAAAGAAAAGAACTCAAGATCTGTTATAAACTAATATGAAGTAATGACACAGGAAACACAAAATACNCAGGTGTCTGAGGGGGAAAAACAGAAGGAGGGAAGGCTCTTCTTTTTAAAAAAAAGCTATCTTCAGAATCATTCAAAATGCAAGGAAAATGTTGAAAGTCTTAAAATCCACCTTAAAAATCTCTTAAGGAAGACAACAACAGTCACAACAAAAGACTATTTAAAGCTTAAAAATTGATCTCAGGAAGCTAGCAGAGAAAAGAGAAGTGGGACACATACAAACTGTAACATACTTCCTACAGAAAAGGAGAAGCAACAGACACATCACACTTCTTGTTTTCAACAAGCTAAACACTCAGATGTGTTCACAAAAAAATACCCTTCCATCTATTTTTCACTTGGTGAACTCAAGTGCTTGTGTTTCAGCTGTGATTTGCACAAGGAATGAGCAGTCCCACTGATGTCAGTATGAGAGCTGAATACGGTATGACACCCCTTGTAACCAAACTGAGTATAAAACCGTTTCACCAAGGTGTGAGTTACAAAGGAGGTGTGATTCACATCACCGTCAGCAGCTGATTTTGGACAACCTGTGCCCTTGCCTTAGTTACACTTCTACAGTGCCATGCATACACAAGTAAAGAGCTCAGGCAAGTTTCTCCCCCTCCTCATTTATTATGGCTTATTATTATCTGCAAGCACTTTGCAAACTGTGAATTAATTCTCTATGTTGTCTAGAATTCAAAATTTCACCTATAGCAAAAACCCAGTTATATCTCTATTAACAGCTGTCAAGCAGGTTACAAAACCACAAATTATCTCCTCAATAAGCTTTTCCTTCACCTTGAAACAAAAAACAGTAAAAATGACAGAATTTTGCACCTGTGATTACAATAATAGAGATTTCATTCCCTGGCCGGAAAAAGAAAATTACACTGAAAACATACACATGAGCTCATATTCTCCCATGCCTTGTTTTAGCTAAATATCTGGCTGGAACAGTCTCATGGAATAAGCAAGGAATTAAAATAATTCTCTGGTCTTCTATCAGAAGCACATTTTATTCTCCATGGCAAGAGAGAAGAATACAGGTAGTACAAAAGGACCACCAAGAACTCATCTGATACTGCTGTGTATGTCATAAAATGACTTTGTAGTACATTGGTCCTATAAATATATTCCCAAAGTCACTCAAGTTTGATAGGGATCATCATGTCTCTTCAGGATTCACAAGTGGTTTATCTTATAACAAAAGTAAGTTTAAGTCATGAAAAGTAAAGCCTTCCTGAAAGATCTTGAAAGTAGTCAAGGAGAAAAATCAATTTATCTTGGAGCCTTCTAGAGTAACAACATTTCTCTTTCTCCTCTGATGGCTAGAAACAAGAGTCTACACACTGAAGAATCATAATGCATTCTTACATTTTAAAACTTTTAAAGAAAACATGTAAAGTGGGACTTTATGTTTGCTTATTTTGCACAAAACATAAAAGTAGCNTATTTTGCACATAACATAAAAGTAGCTTTGGATTTCATTATTTGATTTAAATTACAATTTCTATATCAGACTGTCATCTAATATGATTTCATATAAACCCACACAATTAGTCTTCAAAATGATAATATCAAACGGGACTGTAGTATTGCAAACTTCATGCAATATGATGAGTCAGTTTAGCTTCTCTTAGGAAAAAACTCAATGACTCGCTTTTAATATACTTTTAATAAAAGTCTTGCTCCTTCTTTATTCACTCCTACTTCTAGGCAAAGAATCCTCTGTTGCACTTGAATTTATTCAATTGCATAATCTCAAAGGAAGGAGTTTTTGGGATGTGGGAAGGGAGGGGCAGAGAGAAGGCAGGTGTGATTTTTTTTTTAAAGATAATTTTTAAAATAAGGTGTTTCTGCCACATCTTACTGTTACACTAGTTTGAACGCCACTGGCATTCAATGACAGATTCCTGCTGGGGAAAAAGTTCTATTTGTCCATTTTGTCTTCTTCCAATCTACCAAAACGTTATGGACCTCAGATCTGAAAAATGAAACAATTTCCTAGAAATCATGGAACAGACCAACAAGCCTTCTGATAACAATCCAGGCTTATTTACTTGAATCTGAAAGAAAACCACAAGTCTGAAAGCTATGGCCTCAAAACTAATGCTTGCAATAACTCAATAGCACAATTAAATTTTACTAGAGAGGAAAAAAAGCCTAAAACACTCATCCTCATCAAAGGGAAATAATTTATAATTCTTTCACCATTTCTCAGCTTATCTGGGAAGGATTCTGTAATTCACTGCAACCAAGTCCAGTATGACACTGCTTACAGGACAGCCAGGTTTAGGACTTCCTCCATATTCCTTTTAGGACTATTTAAGGCTTGTAAGAGTAGTGATTACCCTGACAATTTATAAATGCTTACATAAAAAGTAAGCAGTACTGAACACAGCAAAACCTTTCTCGTTTAACATTTCTCTGCCCAAGGGAATTAATTGATTTGTATAGGTAAAGAAAGGACAGCCTTATCTGTTAAGACCATGACTGTTTGTTTCCAAAAAAGGACAACATTTTTAGCATTTTGAACATTGCAATTTCCTACAAGTTGTTAGTGTTAGCTGAGGGGTTTTCTTATTATTCTCATATATCTGAATGAAATGAAACAAAGACATATTGTAACTTTACTAAAGATTTATAGGAAATGATACTTCCAAAGTCATTCGATGCTGTTTGGTGCCTCACAAGCTTCTCCTGGCTACTCATCCTGCTGCTTTCAGAGTGCCCAGTGTACTGAAGGTGAGGCACTGTAAATCATGAACTGTTTCTAGAGCAATCCTGGCTGTCTGCACACTCTGGAGATCTCTCTCCTTTGAACCACCTGGTTTTTGTTTGTTCTTTCAGGAAGCCCATTTTGCTGATCAAACAAGTAGAAAAACACTTATTTTTGTATGGTTATTTTCAATCCTATCTGTGACTTGAAGGAGCAAAGGAGGGGCACAGTGATGGGACCAGAGGCTGCAAAAGACCCTTGCAGCAATAACCACTCCTCAAGCTGTGGGATTGCCTCTTCCTAACCCAAAGGCACACACTGAAAACACATGAGGATGAGCACTATATATCCCTCTCCTTTTAGGTGCTTTGAAAACTTGTCCTGCAGTCTCCAAAACATGCTACAGCTCATACTGCTAGAACCTCACCACCATTCTTACCCACAGGAGGAGAGAGAGACTAGTGCAGTGGGTGCAGATAGCTTGTCTACACTACAAGCTTATACACAGATGGACACTGAAGCCCTTCCCTGTTCTATGCTGGCTCCCATACCAGCCAGAAGACTGACCTGGCAGGGTCTTTAAGACTTGCACTAGAGAGCTGAGAATCAGAACAGTGCTACACCCTAATACCCACACCTCTCAAGTGAAAGATTGAAAGCATGTTACAAAACCCTTCAAAGGAGACAAGTCAGAGGGGTCATTGCTCTGCCTAAGCACAGAACAGCCCTGGAACCAGAACACAAGTTTTGGAGTGCTTGGCAAACAGCTTCCTGCTTGCTTTGCCATGCCAGCCTGGTTACATAGCTCTCAGGCTCAGAGCTGCTCTGTGCCTAGCTAGCTCAGTTCTCAGGCAGGGCAAGCTCAGTTTCACCTGGAAGAGAAGACCCACACTTAAAATGACAGATCTTCTCTCTGGGGGCCAAAAGATCCCTTGTTCTTGGAGTTCACGGATTACTCCCAGGATAAGAGGCCATTGTCAGTAGATTTACATCCATTACAGAGAGCACTGAACCTGCCCACAGAGCCAAAATTATTTGAGAACCACCGATTCAGAGCAGGTTTTGCTACCCTAATCTACAAGACATTTATAGGCTCCCAGCAATGCAGGCTCAGAAAATGAAAAAGAAAACCCCAAAACCACAGTAGGAACAGTGCCAGCACACACACCACTCCTCCCAGTCACAGTGAGCACTAATGCTACATAAGGAGGGATCTCGCCCCATTACAGGGCACACTGCATGTCCACATACTACACCTGCACATGGAACAGAATTATTAACACTAACTCTGAAGCTACTGCTTCAGAACATTATTCTTTGCCAGGTTAGGCACATATCTGAGTACCATCAGCTGTTAATTCCAATAGGAAGTATTCTGTCTTTATATATTGACATATGCAGACAAATCACAGCTTATGTAACAAACAATGTACTCTTACTGGTTACTCAAGGTCGATCTTTAGGAACACGATATCAAGTTGGCAATTAAAATTGATGAAGCTGTGCCAGTTGCATGGCAACATTGAAACAAACATATCTCAGATTTATATTACAGCAATTCAAAAATACTAAGGAAGAATTAGAAAAAAAGAA
>VZTT01061127.1:51922-66583 GCA_013400855.1 Buphagus erythrorhynchus
AAAAAAAAAAAAAAAAAAAAAGAGGCAGTTCCCAGTGCCTTTAACAAAAATTGCAGCAGTACAGATGAAAAATATTTAACATGTTTAAAAAATAATTCTGTAAAATACTATTAGGAAGCTGGCAAGGTAGTAGTTACACAATACCAAAAGGAAAACAAACAAGAAAACAAACAAACAAAAACTCCACAGCTCTGGTGAACATAGCATTTTTCAAATCCCACTCGCCCTTCCAGTACAGACCTGTCACTCAAACTCTGACAGTGGACATCAGGAGGCAAAACTGCTCTTAAGACCTAAATTAAACATCATTAACTTATCTGTTACAAATCTTTGCAAATAAGATTAGATTTTATTAGTTTTCTTGCAAAATATTTTTGATAGTAGAAGGGGGAGCAGTACAACACCCTGAATTGAAATAATCCCACTGTTGTCTTGAATAGCACTTCATTAAGTGTCTTCAACAGTATTTGCAAACAATGCTGGGGACAATATTGCAAACAACATTGTGCTGTTGAGAATGCTCTATAAGCTCACTTCCACCTGAATGACTCCTATTTGTCCTATTTCGCCTGGCAGCCAACAACAAACAGATGAGGGAAATGGAGAATAATTACACAGAATGATCCCCCCTCAGAATCAATTAGAGCCTTTGATGATTACAGTCCTAAATTCCACAAGAAAATATGGACATAACTCATGATTAGGTTTTGCTTAGCTGCTTCGTATTTTATAAGCTACAAGACTGTAGTAAAATCACCACAGAGAAAAGAAACAAGCTGTGGGATATTGTTTGTGCAATTTCACTTTCTAACCTATGAATAGATAATTTCAAATTTAAAATAGCAAGTAATGCTGATTAAAGAATCCTTTAATTTACTTCTGCTGGTGAAGTATCAATCACATCACAACGGTGAAGGCCTATTTGTTTTTCAGCAAGTGCATTTGGTCAGGATTCATATCTAATCCCACGAGCAGGGGCAATGCGACCATTTCAGGTGGCAACTCACACACTAAACAAGCCATGACAAGATAAACATCTCTGGTAGACTGGAAATTGCATATCTATGCTATTCACCAGATTTACTACATATTTTCTTAAAGCAGGAGATGTACTTAAAAGGTTCTCTTTGTCTAAATCCATCAGACTGGTTGTTTACATCAAGCAACTGCAATTACATATTCCCTCAGTCTGTACAGTGAGCCTTAATGATCAGCCACAAAACAGAGGGCAATCTGGGGGAAAACATGACTAAGGTAAGCAGAAATGCACTAAATTTCAATTTATCAAGTCGGATAAAGCAGACCAATACAGTGATTTTATTATCAGTTTCATCAACAGAAAGCTGAACTCAGGTTGTGAGAACAAAGCAAGACAAGCTGTAGAGTGACTATCAGGAGCACTGCAGAAAAAAGACAGAACAAATCAAAACTGACCTTAAAATACTAAAAATACAGGTTTGATTACTAGACAGTAGGGATTTAAGACTGAAGTAGTAATTGTCCTTGTTTGTTTTATTTTTAAATTAGTTGCCATTCAAATGAAGCAGAGGAGACATCCCACTAAAATGTACATCGTTATCTCATCATTCATATATTGAACTTGATGATCCTGATGAGCCCCTTCCAACTGGCCTGTTCTATGATTCTGTGTCATATAAGGTGAATTACCTTCAGCATTGTTAACTATTTCCATCACCATTTAAGAAGTACAACAGTGTCTTGGGAACCTAGGACTGAACAGGCATCTTTAGAAACAGACACAAGAAAAGTTCGAAATAAACAAGCAGCCCTGACTCCAAATGACCCACACAGATAAATGATGGCAACACTTCCAGCTGGGCACTAAACATTTACAGAATGTTTTAGGCTAAAGGATCTCCACCATCAGCCACTCAGAGTCTACGTTTTTGACACAGTTATCCACACTGAGGTCAGTAAGCCCCTGCAGAAGGTATGAAAAGAGCTACCTACACCATGGCTCACAGGACACATGGAGTGGTGCCCACCCAAGCCTTGCTCAGCTTCTGTGATTGTGTGAAGTGCAAATCTGTTTGCTTCAATGAGCTTTCCGCTCCTTGTCTGACCAGTGTGATAAGTAAATATTTGTTAATCAAACCTTTTAATAAGCAAATATATATTCATTAAACTTTGTGGGCAGAAAGTTGTAGTTTCCTTGACCAAACTTGAGAGGCCATGATATGTTGTAACAACAGATGTTTCCCCTAGATATTTTGTAACCAGGATAACATTTTTAAAAAAGGAGCTGTCTTTAGTAACAAGAAGTGTTAAATGTGCATAAAATAAGGTTACATATGCATGTGGGTTAAAAGATTGCATGCCTTGTGAGTAGATAACTCTTTGACATAACTCCATCACACAACCACCAGAAGGCAGAATAAGACCCCCTAGCAACAATTGGAGCAGACGCAGAGATGCCCTATCCCATATCAGGAATCACAGACGCAGAGACACCCTACCCAAGTCACGTACACAAGGAAGAGGACCATACAAAAGGAGGACTTTAGCCGTAGTTCAGTGCGAGCCCGTGGTGGATGCTTGGAGCTCCCCAGGTTGCCCAGTGCTGTATTTGCTTGCTGTATGTTTTGCTTATAATTATTATAAAATTAAAGATTGGGTTTGCCACAGATTGAACGTATTGGCTCAATTAATCTATAACAACCAGTACAATTATTCACAGCATCAGCTGGTTTTATTAACAGCTCTAAGAAATACTGATTGAGCCACCAAGATGAAGCTGCCAATTCGCCATTCAGGCATCTTACCTCAATAGTACACAATCCTGGGAGTAATCAAAGAAGCTTAAGCCTTACAGGAGTTCAACTTACATGACTCTGCACCAGTTTAGAATACAACTACTCCTCTTAGCTGGAAGTCTTCTGCTTCATTCAGTTGAGGACTGCACTAGGAGTTTTTGGAACAGCTTTCCTTCCATTGACCCTAAAGCTGGTGTGTTACTCCCAAGAAACACGCACTTTTCAGACCCGGTTTGGTTAAAATTAAGGCTTCCTTTCTTTCCTTTCAGAGGTAAAAGGTTTTTTAACTGCTTTTTACTTAGACTGCTAGGCAGAGAGAAAACATAAATGCCTGTTAATTTATTCTCTTTTGACACAGCTCAGTTAACACTTCAATGATTGCAGATCCTGCAGAAACAGGTGGTGCGGCTGTGAGGAAAGACTGAACAAACCCATCCAGCTTACAATGGCTGGGGGCTCTCCACATTTACAGCAGCAAGATGCTCAGTGCTTTGGTTACCTTCAGCCAAAACAGACTGCATGCTGTAGTCTCCACAGCCCTCTTCGCCAATCCCTTTCACATCTTTCAGCAAAGCCTGCTGAACACAAAGAAGTGCTTTGGAAGGGAGCAGCCAGGATGTGAGCCAGGACCTATCCTCACACCCTTCAAACCTCACCTTCCTTAACCTCGTATTTTCCCAGCACTGGGGAGCATTGTCCCTTGTAAAAAACACTGGTCAGGTAAAACACTGACCCTTGGTGAACCCACTGCAGTTGAAGTTCTGATTTTTAGCCACATGATTTCAGGGTTTCATGCAAGTGATTTGCATCTTCAAGTCAAAAAAGACATCAAGAAAGAAGTTTTGGTGATGAATCCCTTAGTAACTACTTCTCAGTCCTGAAATACACTTTTACCACATTTGCTCAAAGTTTTGCAAACTAAGAGAAGCCATCTAATTTCCCCTGATAAAATTACAGCAAAATTCAGCAAAGCTGGAAACCAAAACTATCAAAGACATTAACAGGATTACATTCACATTGTATGGCATTGCAAAAATAACATAATCTGCCTTGCATTAAACTCAGACTTGCAAAAGGTTTGCATTCTTAGGGGTTAACCCAAGTACATTTGAAAATACCATCAGCAATCCCTTCAAGCGAGAACAAAGAATTGTTTCAATGAGTCATAACATCTTGCTTTACATGTTAGCACTGTGGCTTTGTAAACCAGAAAGGCAGGTTTATACTGACTAAAGAAAATGACAGCCAAAACATTCAGGAGAAGGCTGATTTAACTGCAGTTTTCTTAATCAAATTGAAATTATTCTTTTAAAAGCAGTACATACAGTACTGTGTTTTAACATATTCATATTACGCTATATTTAGATACCAGAAATTCATATCTTCACACAGGTCACTGCTTTTTAGCTCCAGTGAGGTTTTTCTTGTAGGGTATTTTTCAATTTTTTCTCTTGTGTTGTACAGAGCAGTGGAGGCCACATCAGAACTATTACTGATGTTAACTGAATTTAAGGACAAAATCTCTGCCCTAGTAGGATGTTAGTTCCTCTATTGAAGGGAAAGTGCTATAGGCAGTGAAGCCTCTTGTTATTAAAATAAAGTAGATCATGCAGACATCATGGTGCTTTTCTCCTGAAAATAATTCAATCCACACACTCTACCTCTTACAACCTGGAAAAAAGCTAAGGAAGATGCAGAAGAATTCATGAGCCTTTGCTCAGAAAAAGGGCTTAGAACTTAGCTTGAAGACAACCTTTGCCTTTTAAGATGCCCATCAGAGTATCCCTGGATGCAGCATGCTTGGAGGCAAAATTGCAGTATGCAAAATTGCAGTATTTGCCTTAGGTAAAGGTTACTAGGGAGAGATTAAAGTTATCCACAAAGGCAGCACACAATCATGCGTGAGATTGAGTAGACACAGAGAAGAAATAGGTAACTCCAAACAGCATCTACTCACTTTTCTTTTTGGCCTATTCTTCCTCCTTTCCTCAAGCTCAGAAAAGACTAAATACTACTGCAATTTTTCCATCACCTTCCCCTGACAAAAGCAGCAAGGCATGAAATTAAAGTTCTTGGTTCTTAACAATGAAGACTAAGGACCCCTTCTCCCCAAGGCAGTATGCCACCCAGACTTCAATTTGCATACCACATGTTCAAGCAGAGAAAAGTTTTTAAATTAAAAATGCTAAACACTTACAAATATTCACCTAGACAAAACAGCTCAACATTAATTTCCAGAATGCATGTCCAAACAGAGAAGAATTTACATTAGTGTTATTTAATATGTAGGGCATTCCCCAGCACAATCATATAACAGAAGTAAGTACTTTCAGAAACTGAGAATTTAACAAATACAAATGAAACATCACAGGCTGCCCTAAGTATACATCATTAAAATGAACCTTTCAAAATGTACTAATCCATCCCTGCCTTTCTGCCTGTATTTCACTGGCAGCAGACACGCCAACATGTTTTCAGAGGTTTTTGTATGAAAACTCCTTGGATTTATGGACACAGGCACAGACCTCCCTACCACTGTTTCCAAGAACCTGACATGGTGTGTGACCTGCCTGGATGTAACAGATGACACTGAATTCTAATATTAAGATACCTGTAGACCAGATTAGCTTTCACTAATGGTCAATCATTGCATTCCAATCAGAAAACACTATTCAAGAAAAAATATCTGAGTATGGACCATGTTTTTCTGGTTTTGCAATTATTGTATCTGTCACAAATTTATCTGCTCAGGTGCCAACTCCTTGAGAGAGGGATACATCCCTAGGAGCATGGGCTCTAGTCAGTTAAACATCGCCCCATGTAACTTCTGGCTGGAGTGCTCTTTGAGGTACTATCACAGATAGATGTAAACTAATTTACTTCACTCTGAAACACAGAAGAAAATAAGTTAAAGAAGTGATACTTTAAAAGTGTTTGGCTTTATGGAAAATTACTTCAATTCAGTGGGATCCTTTTTGGGGAGAAGATGTGTAGTATATTTATATTTACATGGTAAAACAATGCAATTTGGGCCTGCACATCCGTTAAAAGGAATGCTCTAAGCATGAATCAAAGCCCAATGAAGATTATAAAGGGCAAAGAGAGCAAGCAAATAAGTAATGGGAAGACAACTAAATTCTGGAAACGTAATAAAATACTTATTAGTGCTTTAAAATTGATCTCTCCTCTGCAAGTAATGATATTTTTCAAAATGGCAGCAACTGGTTCTGTTTAGAGTAATTCTAGCCATATAAATTCTATTTTAAAATCTATTCACTAATCTATCCCCGGTATTAACATTATCCAGTTCATTAGCATCTACATTCACTGTATGACAGATGAGTTAAGCTACCAAAAATAATGCATTTCAAGTTTTCACAGAAAAGAGCTTTTCTGAAGAACTGAATACCAATGAACATTTCCATCATTCTCATGTATATTGAATAATTCTACATCTAAGAAAGGAACTATGATTATAATAATGAAATTTAAAAATACAGAATACAACCACTCATTGGGAATGGTGAAAATGTAGGTTACCACTATTTTTCTACTTTTTGAAACTGCTCTTCACTCACAGCTCTGTGACATGGTGTACCTTCTTGTCAGGAGAAGGCCCTTTACTCTAGGAGGTGAGCAGCTCCATGGTCGAACACTTGGTGGAAGTGTTACCCTGGCAGAGAAAGGATGCTGTACTTACTTTTGGCACATTCATTCTAAATAAAGTAAGAATCCCCTGTTTTCTAGATGATTTTCATGACATGATTTCTGCAAATTTTTTTACATTCATTGAAGTCTTTCTTGAAACCTTTCTCATATAAACTTGTTGCAACTTTAAAAGTCTATTTTTGCTGCTGCTTATTTTGGCATTCTTGGTCTGTGTTTTGTCCCCCTTTCAGTTATTTTGCCTTATTTCTTATTTCTTTTGTCTTCCTTAATTTCTTATGTTTTATTACAACAATACTTCTCATGTTAATTCTGTCAAGATCCATACAAAATATCAATTGAGGAATAAATATATAGCTATAATCTTTTCGTACCAGTCATCTAGTCCTGATACGTTTTGTTTTATTCCTCCTATTTGTGATTTTGCGACTTCTGACTTTGTGTCAAAGGGAGAGGTACCAAAGCCTCAATTCTAACACTCTAATTTTTCCTGTGGTCATCCACTTAAACACTTCTTTTAAATTAGGTATTGCATGCATTTTCCTGGAGCATATTAAACTGATTATGCACAGCAGTTTTAGAGCACAGGGACTTAAATATGTCACTTGCTTTGTTAAACTGCTTTAAATGCAAGACTGACAAGGGAGAGTAAAGAGTTGAACTCTAAAAGGCTTTCAGCAAAAGAAATGTTAAAAATTAAAGACTAGACACTCACTCTGTCAAACTGATCATTTTGATTTTACTATTACTTCAGCTGTTAAACAAAAAGTAATGAAGTTATATTCTCATTATAAGAAGTTTGCTCAAACTGTTAGCCAGAAGAATGGTTGGAAGGTTTTTTATGTTAGATTGTTTGGAAAGTTTTTAGGAGCAAGAAGGATGGGAAGGAGAAAAGGTCAGTGAACATCTTGCCAATCCTTAATTTTGCCATTTTTTCATTCAGAATGAATAGCTGCACTGACAGAGCTGAGCATACCTGCAGAAGCTTGTTTGTACAGAGCTCCACTAGACTAAGCAAAAAACAAACCACCTTCTCATGCTCTCTCTCCTTCAGCAAAGCCCAAATTTGATGCTCTGCTTACCACCTGCTCTCAGCCTTGTTAACCTCTTTGCCTCCAAGTTGCTTCTTCTTTTCTTAGGATAATTATTTCTGCTGTTCTCTGACTTTCACATGTCTCATCCCCCCCATTTTCTTCCCCCTCCTTTAGTCTCCATTTCTCATCAATGTTCTGGTAATGAAGTCAGCAACTTATAATGGTAATTCCAAAGTAAATTCTCAATTTATTTTTTAACCCTTCCTTTCTAAATCCTCATGTTCAAGAGTAAAGGCTACAACATATAGAACATAGAGGCTTAAATCTTCATCTTCAAGTGAATTCACACCTTAGAAACCTCTATCAAGCTCAGTTTTTAAAAAAATGAGTAAATTCTTTTATTTTCCTTCTTCAAAAGCAATGGTGCTAGCACGAGTTGGTTTATCACCTGATTCTGTTAATTGAACTGTCTCATTATCAGTCGAGATATTACAAGAGAAAAAGTTACAAGAAAAACAGTAGAACCTCCTCAGACACAAAACTAATGGAAAAGACAAAGAGAGGATATATTTCTTGAAAGGACAGAGACACCTTTTCTCCCTAGCTCTGGCATGAGTGACTCAGAGAAGAAAGAGAAGGGGATGTATAAAACAAAAATAGTAGGTCTCTCCATTCAACAAGTCTTTCAAAGCGCACAGATCTTCGGAACTTTCCTCTTCCACCACAAACCCAAGAAGTCCTGCGCCACCACAGAGCTGCTCACATCCCAAAAAGCTTTTCCCAAATACTTTACCATTTTTAAGATTTAAAAGTTTTATTTCCAGTTTGATGAAGTTCAATTTCTCATTTGGGCTGACACCACCCAAAGTTACTTACTTCTGCAGTGGTGACAGACAGAAGGTAAAGGAATACATATATTATCCTGACAAATTATATACATACATAAGTACATACGCTTTCTGTACATCTTTGATAATTTGATTGCCATGGTGCTTCCCAGAAAACTGATTTCATTCTACTGGAAACTTAATTATCATTTAAATTTCTCGTAATAAACATCTGGAATTTCATATTAAAAAAAAAAAATTGAAGATTGGCATTTTAAAAAATGCCTTCACTTTTTGCTTAATAGACATTTCTCATTAGAGCAATGGAAGATACACTGCAAGTATTTTTGTTCCAGATATACTCATTAACAAATGCCACACACACACACCCCCCAAAAAAAGCAGTCAACATGTTTGCATCAGGGCAAGAATAAGTTACCCATTAGCAGACCATAATGGCTGCTAATGGGGAACTCTATACACCTGCATTCTCTCCTTCCCCTTCTAGAATTTCTGGCTGTCCTGAGGAGATGCTATCCAGTGCCACACACTGCATGGGCTCATTTTACCATTTTACTGGTGCTGGGCTGCATTAAACTTTAACAGGCTTGACTGAGAAAAAAACCCAACATAAAAGCCCCTGCATGGGAAAGGAAGGACGCTGACAGAGCCGCGGCAGCAGAGGGGGATAAAAAGGAGGTATCCATCACAGCTCCCAGCTCTTGTCACCCTGTGCTAGCGCTGCCAGGCCCCTCACACCCACACTCACAGCCAGAGTGCCTCATTCAGCTGTCAATCAGTTCCCGAATCGCTGCAGATTCCAGCCCTGCATACGCAGATAAAGCAGAATCCAATCCAAGCCAGCCTTTTTTTTTTTTTTTTTTTTTTTTTTTTTTTGAATGTTTGGTTTGATTNGCTGTTTTTTTTTTTTTTTTTTTGTAGAATGGTACCCCTGCACATAAATAAACACAAAACACTAGTGTTAAGTTAAAATAGCGACACACATAATTTAAATTTAAAGTATCGACAAAACCTGCAAACCTTTAATTCATTCTTTTGTGTGTATGTGGCAGTGTTACCACCAGTTTTTGCCCCTCCCCTCGCAACTCACACAGGCCTATCCCTGTCTCCTCCCTGGCATCACCTCTCATCCCTGGCTGCCAGTGCTGTGCTTCTTTATTAAATCTACCCCTGGTGCAACCAAGAGGGCTTTGTGCGCTCTCCCGAACCACTTCCCAGCTCCTTGGCCTTTCCCACAGGCACTAACAGCACCCTCCATGTTCACACCCACTTGTCACGGACACTGCTGCTCCCCCCAGCCAGACATCCTCACTGGCTCCTGCGGACTGCACTGAATCCTCCCTCCTCTACTCTGACACACCTCCCATCTGCTTCTTCACTCTCTCCTGCCAACTTTGCCCTTGTCCCCACGTGAATCAGGACAGGAAATTTCTCGACACTCTCGTATTGTGGGACAGGTAACGCAGAGACACATTTGACAGCTCCAAATGCAAGGAAATTGTTCTCAGTTTTGGTGCCCAAACTCAAGCACCACAAACACCAGGACCTGATAGGGCCAGTGTGAGACAGCATCCTAACAGGACTTCGCTGATAAAATCTGAAGAAATCTGTCCTGAGAGAGAGATTCCAGCATCTCAAATGGGTTTATTTTAGGCATATCTTTAAAAACAAACGGAGAACAACACATCTGTGGCATAGTAACCATGCTGACAGCAACTGTAGTCTTTGCTCCAAGAGTTTCTCAGACAAAAGTTGCCTGGTTTTCTTTTTCTTTGGCAGCCATTTTTTTCCTTGTTTCACTCGGAAATAGCTACACTGATTTGAGCAAAACTTTGTGAAATAATTCGTTGCAGAATTTGAAAGCTGATGAGTAGAAAACCTACAAAGACAACAACCAACTCCAGTAGGTCTAACAACACTCTTTCTTGCACCTCCCCTTCAGGAAAGTCCCACAAGCTTCTCATACTGAATGTACAGTTATTTCCTCAGAGATTTCATTAAAAAGTCAGTATTACTCTGCACAAGTTCTTGGGCAAGGAACTGTAGTGATAACACATTAATCTCCCTATGAAAAGGTAATGCACGACATACTCTGTGTGGTTTAATGGAAACTATGGCATATTTTAGTGAGATTTTCTTTCCTTGTGACATCCATATTCTTTTTCCCTTTTAGCAATTAAACCTCTCAAGTAGTGACTTGATGTTAATCACAGTGATTTAGGCAAGGACACTACTTTCTCACTTCTTATTCTTCATTGGATCCCTAAAATGGGTAGCATATTTTGAAGTGCCGTTGGATCATATGGGAAAACCGCACAAACCAGAGAACACAATTTACATGTTCATGTACTCATCAATAAAACTACCACAATCTCTTTATTTCTAGGAGATGTTTAACATACCAAGGTTGTTGGGGAAATAAGTTTTTAACATGAGGCTACAAACCAATTAGCTGCTATACCTTGACTTGAAACCTATTCCTGCAGAAGATTTTTATTCTTTGATATGGAACATTCAAGAAAATTAACATCTTATACATAGTATAATATGATATGTATTATATATACTATGAGAGTTATATTTTTATACATGGTGGCAGCTTACCTATGTAAGTTAACAAGAATATTCCATATAATGAAAAAAAAAAAAAGAAAAAAACCACACTCACCTTAATTAGCATCTCTACTATACATCTCCATGAAGGAGAATATAAAGCAATTATATACATGTGCAAATCTGGATTAATTTCTTTACTGTCATCTGATAGACAGATTAGTGATAAGCATAGCATAAAGATATATACACAGACATGACACAGATAATCTTGCAGAACCAGATCCTTCTTTCTTTATATTTAATGCAAAACCAACAAATACGTCTGTGCATTAACAAAAGTTAAAGAGAAGTAAGCAGTTAACCCCTTAATGCTCATAGTCTGTATTGTGAAAAAAGGCTTCTATGCAGCATCTCCATTATCAGACTCAGTTAATTAAATTAGCTAATTAAATGGCCCAGGCATACCAACCTCTCCTATCTACTATACTTTATGAGTCTACTTACACATCTCAGGCAAGAAGGAAAACAGTTTTTAAAACAGCTTGCTGACTATAGACATGAAATCACAAATGTATTTCACATTAGGGAAAAAAAAGGAGTTGATTATTACCAGAAGAGAACAAAAATCTATTTAAGTTTTTTCATGGGTGATGTGAAAATAACTCAGTCAGATTTAACTAAATGTGAAATTTATTACTGACTTTTAAGGCAGAGAATTTTAGAATAATTATAGAAATAAGATTTTAAGCCTTTAGCCTAAAATTTGCTCACAGTGGAACTACTGGACTCATGAGCTTAATCACCTTTCTTTGGACCCAAACAGCACACAGGTCCCAGCTACCTCTCAATAATCAGAGTAAAAAACTGGTGATTGAAATAAAAGCAAAATAAACTATGAAACTGAATGCTGACTGTAAGAACTCTTCTGTTTAAATCCCAAGCTTGCAGGCAAGCCACTGGTGTATTGTCAGGAGTCTCCAGCAGACAATCTCCAGTTCTGTTACAGCTGTACCCTGCCACAGAGCACTGGATGAACCTCAAACGATCATGTTTTAAAGGAATTATTTTAAATACTGCATATGCCTAACACAATTCTTTCACTGCAGGTAAGTCATGATATGTTCTGCAGACTAGACCATTACATTTCAAACGATCATGTTTTAAAGGAATTATTTTAAATACTGCATATGCCTAACACAATTCTTTCACTGCAGGTAAGTCATGATATGTTCTGCAGACTAGACCATTACATTTCAAATAGAAGATCACTGCTTTCATTTTTAACTTGCTCAAAATGTACTTGGTTATGTCCAAATCTCAAAAGTAAAATTACTCATCTCTGATCTGCATTGAATACAAGATTTTTGGCAGCATTATTTTTGTTTACAGTAATTTTAGCTTACTGGGCAAGTTGGACAAAATCCTATTCACACTGAAATCCAAAAGTAAAAAAAAAAACAAACCAAAAAACAAAACANAATAAATAAATAAAACAAAAACAAAACCTTTTGTTTAAAGACAGAAGGTTCTGTTTTGATCTGATTGCTTGAGGATAAAATAATGTGGTTTGCTTAGAGCAAAACCAGCAAACCAGCAGCATATTCATCAGAACTTAATAAAGTAATAGCGCCTAGGCTCCCCCTGGCATTTTAGTTAAGAGGCACCATTTCTGTAAATTTTTAAGGTCTTGCACTTCATGTCCACCTCAATCATTCCCATACTCATCCCTTTGTTAATGGGCTGCTAAATAAGATATATCAAAGTAGTGCTTCTTGAAGTTTTGTTGCAAAATCAGTGACTCTCATTTTCCAGAATTAATTGTAACTAAGCAGCCTTCCTAGTAAAATATAACGTTTTGATTTTTGTGTCCTTTTTTCTTCTTGGTGATGTGAACTTCTGCTCACAAAACTTCTCTGCTGACAATAACCACATCAGGGCTGTTACATGAGACAACACCCAAAACCATATTAGAATATGTATCTCTTTCTATGTACATGTTACAACATGTTTGTAAAATGATTTTTAAATAACCGTATATGTTTAGAAGTGCGGGAGGCTGTTTTATTATTTAGGGCATCCCCCAAAATACTGATGCTTCCCAGCCAAAGGGAGATTTGAAACTTCATCCCAGGTAGCTAACAAAAGGAAGACAGACACTAAAACTGCAAGATTGTCTCCACTGAAAATTGTAGTTCTATATGAGTCAAAGTAGGTGTCAGTAAACCTTTTCCACCATAAAAGTCTAAATCAAATATTTTATTTCCTAACAGGTGTTGGTCCCGTATCCACCATGTTAAAGATTCAACCCAGCACTATTTCTCCCAGGCTCTGCTCCTCAGCCACCACATTGTACTACAACGTATCAGCCATGACCAAGGATCAAGGCATTCATTTATTTGCCCTATTAGCTCTAGCTGAAATACCCACATAACAAATGCTCTCAAGGACAGTCTCATCCAACTTCCCAGCTGTAACAAATTCAGGACCTCTCACCTAGATGCCAAAGGTGCTTGACATCCGCATCCCTCTGCTGAAGAGAGGGTAGATGCCAACCTAAGTAGCCACTCCTGGGAGCATAACTCATCTGGTTTCAATGAAAATGAACCAGGATAGCACAGATATCTCAAACTTTGCATATCTAATGGATTTTGACTTGCCATAGCCTGCTGATGTCTCGGTCAGAAACCTGCTGGGAATTTTAGGCAGGTATCCAATCCGTATGAAAATGAGCAAGTCCCCCAGGTTGCAGGAGTTGCCCTGGAGTAGTGATCAGTTATCCCAGCCACAGCACAGAGCTAAAGGGCATTTGATATATCCAGTTATGCAAAACATGTAAGATTTTAACCAGAAACTGGCCATCTCCCAGACAGAGTTATGCTGTTAAAATACACGACTTACATCTGGACTGGGCCTGAGCGGACAACACTATACCAGTGATGTACATGGCATTCATCCAGTTAATTAAGGAGGAGGAACACCAGTGGCTTTGACACTTCCAAGGCCCAGCCTGGACCTGCTGCCATGCAACATTCCACCAAAGTGACTGAGGTCATTCATAGATGAGTGGACAACACTACCCCGGTATCTTCCCTGTATTCTAATAAAAATTTTAATGTAAAGTAAAACCACAGGCAACGAACCCGCGGTGACAGAAGGATGATCGAAGAGTATCCAGGCTAACTAAGAAAATATGGAAAATACTCAAGTGCAATGCTGAAGGTTTGCTTGGTCCTATACACCCTCACTTCCTCCCAGAGTAAAGTAGCTCTCACTTCTCTACAGAAAAACTGTTCACTCCTTTACAGTTGTCTGACAGCTTTTATAAACTCAGCTATTATTTAGCTGTCACTCCCTGCCCCAAGAGCAAAAACTTCCCCCAGGAATACTGAGAAGAAAGGTGACACTGACTCCATTAGAGAATCATGGAAGAGTCAAAGTTGGAAAAGACCTTCAGGATCATTGAGACCAACCACTGACCCAGCACTGCCAAATCCATAACACAAAGCCATGTCCCTAAGTGCCACATGCCCAGATCTCTTAGATACTTCCAGGGTGGTGACTTAACCACTCCCTGGGCAGCCTGTTCCACTGTTTGACAACCCCTCCATAAATAAATTTTCACTATTATCCAATATAAAACTCCCCAGCACTACCTGAGGCCATTTCTTCTTGTCCTATCACTTGTTCATGGGACGAGCAACCTCCTTCCAGGTGGTTGTAGAGCAATTAGGTCTTCCTTGAGCCCCCTTTTATCCAGATTAAACAACCCCTCTCATCATACTT
>VZTT01061127.1:71916-90939 GCA_013400855.1 Buphagus erythrorhynchus
CTGAGATCATGTAATTTATGACTCAAGACACTAAGATAGTCTCCCAGGGCAAAAAACTATTTTGAAAGCTCCACTACATAGGCAGCTAGATAACTGATAGCTTCTTCAGATTACACCTGTACACTGGTTTAAATAGGTGCAATCAATTAGCATGCAAGACATTTGTGTTAATAATGCACAAGGGAAGATCTTTATCCTACTGGTCCTGCATTTTATTATCTTCATAAAGGTGTTGGAAAGAAAATAAATTAACTCAAAATTTCAGCCCAAATCTGTGATACTCCAGCCCCAGGCTCTGTTTTGGAAAAGAATATTGCAATAATTGGACCCCACACAGATACGTCAGAAAATCTTGTTTTGAAGCTGTTGCATTAGGCATTGGTGCAATTCCTCTATCAAAAAGGAAAACCAAATCAGGTCTCAATCAAGGAATTATGCTGTGGGTGAGAACGTGACCTGTTAGTTACACCATTTTCCATGGGCAGGTTCCACAAGAGCAGTGTATTTTAAACATTTATTTCCAAGTGTTTCAAACCAACCCAGCTGAGGAATACAAAACACTGTCATTAACAAAGATTATTAACATTGTTGGCTTATTCATCCATGTGGTGACACAATGCTACTGTCTTGTTCAGGCATCTCAGATTCTTTGGAATCCAGTCTGCACAGTCTCATCTCAGTGCCACCTCGGGATGCACCAGTTCCCCATGTCCTCACATCCAGATCCTGCAGTACCACAGAGCTACCCTGAGGCTGAGGAATTTGCAGCAAACCTGCTGCCAGTTTGAGAAGGCCACGGCACCTGTGCCTGCCAGTAGGCTCTGGCATGGGAAGCTCTGAGGCATCCCAGCAGACAAGTGTGTTGCAAGCAAAGAAAAAGAAAATCTCATTATTAGTATGCAACATCTGGTTTAACTTCAGCCAGTGCTCACATTACCCACCCAGAAGGACAGGTGAATTGATTTCATTTCTTTGATCTTAACTAAATAAATAAATAAACAAATAAATAAATAAAGCAGGAAAAAAAAGGAAAACAAAGCAAAAAAAAAAACACCACTGGAGATTCTAGAACCCAGTAATGTGTTTTTCAATTAAAAACTTTCCATTTCTTAGAGAAATAAGTAAACATTATGTAAAAGCCAATTTGATTCCTAATTTGCTGGCCTTCAACCAACACAACAGTACGTTAAACAGAAAAAAGGTTTCCACAGTGTATGAAACCAAAGCCACAATACCATATCTCCTTCTGCTACCCACAGTAGGAGGGCACTTGAATAGAAAATCTCCTTAGACACAACACACATGGTATTAAAGAAAGTACAAAAATACAACATACTGCTCTGTGGAGCAGGAAACGAGTTCACACTGCATGTTCCTCAGACCCCTTGGAGAGACCTGGAGATTTCTTCCTCCTCTATCCACACAATAGTAATAAAAGTAGTCTTTTTCACTATGAATTATTACTAAAATTTGGCAGCAGAACATACCTCAACATATGCAATTTAGTTGTGGAATTTTCATCTTAGTCACATACCAAAATAAACTATCAGAAATTCATGATCAACATTACGTTCTCATATGCTCTTTCAAGATCTGCTGACTGGAGCTTGTAGTAAGAAACAATTACAAAGACCTTCCATTCATATTTGCACTTTTTGCTTCTTTCTTCTTTTTTTTTCTTCCATTTTCATTATGGGAAGAATAGTATTAATATGCAACAGTAGTAAAAAAACATAAAAGAGTAGGCATTTTATACAAAAGCTAAAATGCCTTATAAAACCCTAAAAAATTAAATTATCAAAAATGACAAAAATCTACTCCTTCTACAGCTAAACTAACATGAATTGTATTTGAAAAAGCATTAAAAGCCACAAAACAAAACAAAGGATGACTTAAACAAGCATAAATAGCTCTTATAACCAGTACCTTTTTAAAATACAACTAAATATTTTTGAACTTTACTTTACTTACTTACTTTACTTACTTTAAGTGGTAGAATAAAACTGAATGTTTTATTGTGCTACAGTGCTACAGCTTGGGAGGGAGAGCAATCATCCACCATGAATACTGCCAAGCACATGTATACCTTAGTATTTTCTTAATATTTCAATTTATCCAGTACCCTGCTTCATGAATATGAGCAGCATTACTATAACTCTTCACAATAATATGTTCTTGTTCTAATTCAAGGAAACCAGGCTGCTAACATTTTGTGTCCAAAATCTTTATTGTTATAGTGAGTAGATTTGGCTGGCTTCCAGATGCCCACCCAGTTACTCCCTCACTTCCCTACCTCAGCTGGACAAAGGCAGAAAACAAGATTAAAAACTCATGGGTCATAATATGGACAGAGAAATTGCTTCATCAGTTACTGTCACAGGCAAAACAGATGCAGCTTGGGGAAAGGTGATTTAATTTGCTGACAATTACAAGAAGGATGGTGAGAAACAGCAGTAGAACTTAAAATGCTTTCCATTTCTTCTTCCCAGACTCAGTTTCACTTCACTTCCGAGTCCTGTATCCATTCCCCTCCCCAGGCAGTGCAGAGGGATGGGGAACAGGGGTTGTGTCAATCCATGCCTGTCCCTTGCTGCCACTCCATCCTTTTCACTTCTCCCCTGTTCCCTTCACAGAGGCCACCCCTGCAAACCACACCACAAAAACCCTGCCATGCAAACACAATGCAATTGTGTAAACAGACTGCAGAATAAGCCTTTGAGAGCCTGATGATAGTGTTCCATAATGATGTTACTCCTGAGGGTGGGAGGGGGAAAAGCTCTGTTTATAGGTTTCATAACATTTCAGCTCCAGCACCAGAAATATCATATGTAAAATTTCCTTCCCCAAAATAATTAACCACAGTCAGGAAAAAAAAAGAATTAAAATCAATCATTTCCTTTGTGTAAAATAAATGTGTATTATGACAGGGGTCTGTTTTTCCCACACACACACTCAAATTTTGCAGCCTGCTATAACTGAAACACTTTACTGGAGATATCTGGCAGTTACGAGTAAATCTACCCTAAATAATGTTTAAAAGTTATGCTATAAAAAATACCAATGAACTACTAATTAAATTTTAAAAATATTGTGAATTATAGATCATAAAATACATTTTTAGTAGACAACTATCTTCAAAGTTCAAAGGAGGGCTTTGCAACAGTTTTTCTGTGACCTACAGTAAAATACCCCACTAGAAAAATTTGTAGACACTCCGACATCACTAAAGCGACAAGTAATGAGAAAAGCCAGTTATCGGTGAAAATAACCTGAGCCGCTTGGTAAGACAAGCTCTCTGAAAACAAGCCTTCTAACAACTGCAAAGGGCAAGATCATCTATAGCAAGAAAATACATCAATTTTATGAAGTAAAGTTTGTGTCCTGACAAGCTGCAGCTCTGAACAGAATTTGGACATCACCAGGAATAAGCAAGTGAACCTGAGATCACAGTGATGCAGTTATTAAGCAAGGAGAGAATACAACAACCCCATGAACATCTATTCCAGGTATCCCTGCAGGAAGGTGGTAATACTTTCATATAATTGAAGAACTGTAACTAGTTCTTTGGTTCTGTGCTTCAAGAAATTAAAACTCATTCAGATGCGGATTTTTGAAAACAAACAGATAAACTCTGGAAATCTTGTCATTTGGGAGGGATCAAAGAATTTTGAAGCATTCAGTGTATCAGAAAGAGATTAAAGGTGATTTGGTCTGTGCTTCCCACTATCAACACAAGGACGGCCTCTGACAGAGGGCTTTTAAGAACAAAAGACAGAGTAAGCTGAAATGGATAAAAGATATCTAAGCATATCTGCAGTAAACATTAAAAAGAATTAACAGTGACAATAGCAAAAATAACACTTCAAACAACTTAGCAGGTGATACAGTAACAATATTAAACCTTACATTCTCATCACTGGTTTTTTAAAAATTGAGCACAAATTCCTGGAGAGGCAATACTGCATTTATCTAAATTATCACCAGCTAAGAAAAAGAGAACAATTTCTGGGTCAGGACTGTTAACAAGGTATCACCAAAATTAAACCTTCACTGCAGTGACCAATCACAGCTGCAGTGAAGGATGTGTGGCTGTCTCCAAATGCATCAGAAGAACACATATTTCAAAGCCTGGACGCCTGACTCACATGTTCATCTTTCCAGTTCAGAGCACTGCCAGCAGAAGGGCTCACTGCCATTGAAGCTCTCCATAATCCTCCTTTAGGAATAGCCATGCTAAGGATCCAAATTATCATGTTGGAGGGGGACGGCTCAGGCCAGTGCAATTCTGAAGTCAAAGATTCTTGGTGGAGGAATTTTTTTTTTTTCCTGTCCAGAGGGGTGAAAAGACACTACTGGCTGGTAAAACTCGACTCCCCCTAGATTGAAGTTATTGTCTGTGTTCGGATTTTCTCACTGTATCAGGCAGCAGAAAAGCCTATAGAACCCTCCATGGTTCTCTCATGAGAAAGCTTAAGCTAAATTTTACATGAAACATACAACACCTGTTGGGCTTTATCTTTGTCTTGGTTTCAAGGACAAGTGTCAGCTAAGGAAGGCACAAGCTTCTCTTGAAATGGAAAATGTAAACCACCCTCCATCTGAATTATTATAATTTTGATATTGACGGGCTCTTANCAGGAAGGACACAAGGGGTGTTTGTCACCTGTGTGGCAGAGTTCCCTGGGCACTGACCGCAGGCAGATGGGGCCTGGTTCTGCTGGTTCTCCTGCGATGCACAGGTCCCCTCCACGGTGCAGGCTCCTGGGACACCTGTCCTAGATGCTCCAGATCCTGCCCAATGTTCCTGGAGCCCATGCCTGCATGGCATCCCTGCTATGAAGTATCTGACGTGGCAGGAAGCACCAGATGGCTGGGGCAGCAGGAGGTGCTGGGGTGACACCTGGAGGATGCTGACTCAGGGAGGGGCAGGGTCTGCACAGCCCTGGTGTCAGCAGCAGCAGTGAGAGGTGAGCTGTGCACAAGCTGCCCTGGCCTCCTGCAGCCCGTGACACCCGGCCTGCCTGGGGCCTGCCCACCATCCCTCTCCCAGTGTCTCCTGCCCTTCCTGGTCCAATAAAATTTTCCTGCGCCCAAGGGCTGTCTCTTTGCCTCCTTTTCCCATGTCATAAAGACCCCTGCATGGCGGAGTTCCAAGAGCGGGAAGGGAAATGGTGATGCGGGGATGGCTGGGGCAATGGAAAATTGAAGCGGATCGGGACTATAAAACAGAAGAGGGAATGGCAGAGTGGAGGTTTATGTGGAGATGCAAACGAAATCGACATGGAAACTGAATCAAAAGACAAAGAATCTTGGGACAGGTTGGGTTTTGCCAGTCATGCAGAAGGAAGAAGGAAACTTGCAGAGAGAAAGAGTCAGTGCTGTGTGGAGCTGCCTGAGAGAAGTCCATGGAGAGAAGGCACGAAAAGTTTTTAATAAAGGACTGGTGATGGTGCTAGTCCTGTTCATTTCAACATAAGTTCTACAATAGAATGTATACTGCTGGTTACATCTTGCATTGCAACATTGCAACCTAAGATAATCTTACAGGTATATTGCATGATATCAGACAAAGTAGGGATGATTACTCAGTAAATACTAGGCTCCCTTTTCCCCCTCTGCCACTTCAATACCAGACACAATTCACTATTTCCAAGAAGATACATCCCTTCATTAGTCTTTTTGTTTACAGCAAGAAAGCAGTACTGGATTCAAACACTGATGGATTAGAAGTGCTCTCAAACAAGCAGGTACAATGTGAAAGAGTTGGAAAAATTACTGCAATATTCCATTTCTATGTCAATAGCAATCCTGAAGCTCTAGGATTCATTAAGTGAAGGGCAAAATAATAGAACAAGCATGACAGCAGCTCAAGAAAGCAATAATTTCATTTCAGGTATAAAGGAATATTCTAATGTATTTTGTCTAAAAGAGGATGAATGCTAATTTTTAAGCACTTAGCTTTCTTGCTGTGCTTTTTCCTGACAGGCTGCTCTGTCATATCTCTCTGCAGGTTTATGAAACTGTGTAAGCCAGTAAAAGTGAACTAAAATATGGGCAGTTTTGCATAATGATTGCTCCAAATTTGAAGCTGCATTGAAATTACCACTTAAAGCAGAAAAAAAAATCCTTTTCCTTCACAGATGACAGGTGGGTTTTGCTTCAATTGGCACAATCTGACAAAAAAGGCACTGCCTTTTCTTCTTATGGATGCTGCTTTCTAAGGAATGAAAAGAATTACTGAATTATTTAGATGAAATAAACAGGCACAATTTCTGAGCTGATATTCTCAGACTTAATCCTCTCTGACAAGTTTTTAGTGTCTGTATTGCACTCGCATTTATTTCTCTGTGTACTACCTGAAACCAAAAATTCCTTGTTCATGGTAATTTTTGTAAGTCAGACACAAAGTACTCTGAGATCTCCACACTTTGACTTCCATATTCAAACCACATATGCAACTTAACTTGTCACAACTGATGTGTTTTACTATAGCAAAAGTAGCGAATGGGTACTTAAAAACTGCATTTCAGTTCTTCCTTTCAAGAAGAAGTGAAGAGAAGGAAGAACTTCCAGGAAGAAAACAGATTTTGTTTAAAACTGTATGGAAACCAACTGTACAAACACTATTTGAATTCATTAGCAGGGATGGCTTTGTCATTTAGATGACTCTAAATTTGCTTCCAAATTTTGAAAGGACTCAGATGAAGAATACCCTTCTTCTGGATCTCTCTGATCCAGAGGCTGAATAAGAGAGAAAATGAGCTCTTGCTTCAAAGCCATGTGCCTGAGACCAGTACATTCCTAGCCATACTGAAAGCAGTTGTGGATTAGGCTTCATGTACTGATAACCAACAAAAGACGTGGCAGCAAAGGTCTGCTTTCAACACAGCTGAGCAACAAATAAAAATTTTTCAACCCTACAGTCTGTTTTCTTAAAGCCTTTAAGAAAAGCCTCTAGGCCTTTTTTTCCCCTGCTGCAAAACAGAAAGAAGGTAAGTAGCAACCGGAAGGATGTCCCTGGAGCTCCAGTCAGGAAGGAGACAGCCAAAAAATGCATTAAATGGCAGCGGAGTGAAAGAGCAGAAAGAGATAGAAGAGAGCATGGCTCCCTTCTTCCTTGCACTGCAAACACTGTGCCCTCTGTGAAAGACACAAACACCCTCTCCAGCTCTCTCTTCTCCTGCCTAACAGGGAGGGCAGCACATGAGCTTTGCACATCGTCTGTGCCCCATCCACCCACTCTCACTCTCCTGTGAGATTCCAGTAGTGAGCTGTTGGTTCTGCAGACCATCAACTGATCATGCACGAGGTGGTGAGAAAGAGCCTGCCTAACAAGCCTGTACAAGCAACCATGGAGAGAGAACAAAAAAAACCCTACACTCACTCACAACACCTCATAAAAACAGAATAAAAGGGAAAATGTAAAAAGAGAGCAAAGATGAAAAAGAAACCAAAAGGAAATCAAAGTGTACTGCCAAAAAGCTCAGAAAATTGCCTGTCAGGCATCAATTTATTGTGCAGGTTTATCCTTACCTGGTTTTAAAATGCAATTTTTAGCTCCCCTTGGGTACTGCATGTAAGGCTAATTACAGAACACTCCCAGGCAGGTGAGTATACAGAATGGCCTGGATTGACTTTATGTTCCCATCATACTATTTATTATCTACATGGCAAAATTCCCATGCCTTCTGCAGTCCCTGCCTACTCAAAGGCTTTCTGCTGTTACACAGGTGAAAGGATAGCATGTCTTTATATTTCACAAGCAGAATACAGGGCTGAGTAATTTGTGAGAAGTGGTCTAGAAACAGAGGCTTTTCAGCAGTCCCAGTTGGCCCAAGTAGGGATAAAGGAAAAAATTTAATTGCTCTGCCAGAAAGTTACTAACATACTGGTAACCATACATAATCTCCAAAATTGTCTGAAACAGACCTAGACATGCTGTTGAGAGTTGTTGTTTATTCATTTCTAAAAATTGGCTAATTCTGTGTTCGTTTGTGGCACTGTGAGAAGCATACCTGGCTTTATGAAACTATGACTGGCACCCCACAGTCGTGTCGAGACAGATTATCTCCGCAGTGATGCTCCACAAAACCTGTCATGAACCAGAACTGTAATACTGCTATTTTCTTCACAAACCCACAAACTACTTAAGAGTCAACAGCTATAAACCCACTTCTAAACACTGTACTAGTGGAAACTTTGGGAATATTCAGGTCATGTCCAAAGGTTTCCTAGTCTGGCCTCACTTCATCTCAGAACACAGCACCATACACAAATAAAGCACAGAAACACACCTGGCCTACTCAGACAATACACTGCAAACATCCTTCAGAAAGCCAAAATAAAACAAGCTCTTTACTTCCAGGGAAATTTCCTACACCCTGCTATTGTGTCACTGGGACAACCAATTCTGTCTCCACTGACCTGATTTCTCTGGTACCTTGCTGTCCCATACCACAGGCAGAAATCCCTGGAAATGCAGGTCAACATTAACAATGCACAGCTGGAATCACAGAATCACAGAATTCAGGTGGAATTTCCAAGATCATTTTCAAACTCCGTAAGTTTAATGCACAGCCAATGGAAATATACTAGGCCATGTAAAACCGGAAATATGCCACAAGGAAACCATACCTGAAAATCCTGGCCTTAAGTTTTCAGGAAAATATACCCGGAAATCTGAAAAAATACACTACTTTTAGGATTTTAAAGTGTAGGCTAAAAAATGAGAGTTCATATGATCACATAGTATATTAAGTTGTGGGGTTTTATGTTAGTACTGTATTTACATGTTAAATTAGTCTCTTGACAAAAATTATTTAAGTTTTAAAAATATTTGTCCTGGTTTAGGGCAAATTTGAGAGGAAATCTCTGAATGGGGTCCCTCTAGGAAAGAGATTCAAGCAGTCCCTCCCCCAATTGGCTCGGGAAAAAAAAGTATTTCCTCAGAGAGAAGTGGGAGAAAAAAAAGACCAAACTGTTTATTCAACAGGCAATACACCTCCCAGCACAAAAATGAACAATACTAAGCAGCAAAACCTCTCGCTGCTCCGAAGAGATGACAGATTTAGAAGAGTTCTTTCCGTGGGTTGCCCGGCTCACTCAGGCTGCTCTCAGTCCCTCCGGTGCTGGGAAATGGCGCGGCCCAGGCCAGGCCTGGTGGGCCACAGGTGTGAGCTCCCGGTGCTCTTCTGGATGTTTCAGTCCAGAGCAGGTTCAAACAGTTCCAGAAAAAAGGAAAAAAGGGGAAAAAACAGTCCAGGGAGCTTCTCTGCCTCGGCTAGCCAGAAAAAAATCTAACAAAAAACAAGAAAGAGAGCTCTCTCTCACTGTCCACCCAGACAACACAGTCTGTGAGCAGGAATGCAGGGGAGTCAGTGCAGTCTCTGATAATAAACTCTGCACTTCTTCTTTCTCCTGCTTCAATCCTGGAACCAGTCTTAAAGTTCTTAAAGAATTTAATATTCAACACCAACAGAACAGACGATTTGGGGATACAGGCATCATACAGTCACCCCAAGACATTCCACCCCTTATCCCCATATCGTCAGCTTACTACCATATTTAATACATATTCTAATTCTATAAACACATACATCATATATATATATACAGCTATAGACAGACAATGACAGTGACATCCAATAGTAATATTTACATATGGTTCTTACCTAACAATTAGATCTCCCTGAGGTACACATCGTGTTGTCCTATCTTTCTGCATTATCCACCATGTGCAACCTGGTCCCTGAGCAAAGACAATCCCATGGATGGGTTTGTTTGTATTCGAGGCAGAATTGATCCAAACTGTCTTCCCTAACAAACCTCTGGCATGCACCACTGGGACTTTATCTCCGTCTACTGTATGTAAGGACTCAGACTGGGCAGGGCCTGCTCGGTTGATGGAACCTCGGGTGTTAACTAACCAGGTGGCCTTTGCTAAATGCTGCTCCCAGTTCTTAAAAGATCCCCCACCCAATGCTTTCAGGATGGTTTTTAACAGTCCATTGTACCTCTTCACTTTACTCTGCAGCTGGGAACTATGGTTTGTCCTGGAGCCTTTGGCAGAAGGTGCCTGGTGAGACTCCAAGCCGACCACTGGGATTCTGGAGCCAAAGTTACAGAGGGTCTGAGGCCAGCTACACTCCCACAGAGAAACAAACATTATGGCATGTGTGTGTGCAAAATCTCCTCTAAAATGAAAATATTCCACTGAACACCTGTGTTTTGAAACTTTTACCATCAATTCCAGTTCTGCTAGAACATTTATATTGTTTTTCAAATTGTCTAAATATCTTGAGAATATTGTACATATATACGCATTTTTTCCAGGCCCTTGTTAAGGTCTTTTTCAATAGAGGAGAAAGTGATAAAAGTTGACCTTTAGTCTTTTGAAATCAGTGGAAAATGTGACATTTAACTAAACTGTGTGCGTAAAGATCCAATTCTGATTCTTTAAATTTACATCATCTCAGTCAGCAAAGGTGACTGATATTGTACATCGCATGGACAGCACATCTTTAAATTCCTTCCCATTGCAAACCAACCCACAAAAATTCTGAGAACATTCTGCTTTTTCACAAGGGGTTCAAAACCATCTTGGAGAATTTTAGAAATGGCAGCTCAGCAGTTCTTCATCATACATGCACTTTTCAGCCACCAATCTCCTGGAAAAAGGCTCTGGTCTTTCAATTACTTTTTTAGGTAGACAGATAGCGAGAGCCCAACATAAATTACATTTATATTTTTATGTACTCTATACTCTTTTACATAAAGGATATAAAAATTTTTGAAAGTTATTTTTACACTGCAAAGTATTTTACACTTACATGTAAATATGTAATATTTACATACTTACACTATATTTGTACACTGTATTTTTAAAATTCTATTTAAGGCTAATCTTTTCAGTAACTATTCAGTAAAACCAAATAGCTACAAAACTACGCAGGTGATTTGCACAGAAAGTATCCAGATGCTCAAAAATCCTGAAAATTCATTTTCACAATCAATATTTACTTAAGGTTTTAGATTTCCATTTATGCAATTTAATACACTCTGGTTCACTATAATCTCAAACCCACTCAGGTTCTGTAAACCAGAGAGATAATGAAATTTTTTTGCAACTAATTAGTCTGCTGAACATTAAAGTGAAAGTTGTTCTTACTAGCAACAGGCTACTGCAACATGAAGGTGGAGTTGAAGGTTAATATGGGAAAAAGAAAAAAATCATACCTTATTCTGCTGTCTGACAACATTATGTCAAAACAATGTTAGGATGCATCTTCTATGATGGATGATAAGCCTATTCAGAAGGCTGCAGAGAATACACCCCCATGTAATAGAAAGCAGTGCTCTTAGAACAGGTACAATGCATTGGAACAACACTTTTTACCTGTAAACTCTTGCAATGGCATCCCAATTCCCAACGTAGGTGTCGTTGCCTTAAATCTGCCATCAACAAAGATGATAGTCAATACTGAGCCTGGCTATAAACCACAAAGTTAAATAAATGCATGAAGCAGGCAAGTAACACTAGAAATGTGTTGGTGATAGCATATAATCCATGGATGTGCCTTTTTCTTTTTATTTAAAGAAACAACAGCTCTACTCTGGACAAGGAAACAATTCCTACACTTCAGCACAAACTTTTTTAATAACAACTCCCAAAACATGGCGTATATTAAGGGAGTGAGGCAAGAAGGGTAGATTTTAAAGCAATTATTAAAGTATTTATGATGCAGAGGAGTGGGAAAAGAAAAAATTACCAGGTTGAATTAATTATGACCTCAATTTATCATGTTACACTGTATTCTGTAATTATTTATTGCATTTACTATTCATATACACTCTGTTAAGTGAAACAGGAGGATAAAACTCTTTCCAGCAAGACTGAAAATAAACTTATCTTTTGTAAATTAACTAAGGTAACTAAATTTTCTTTGAAACACTCCTATTTCGCTCATCTGAGTAACATTTTTGCACAAGACACAGAAACATTGGTATCTCTAACAAACAGCAGATTTGTTCTGAGAGGGCCTTTAGAGAAGGTCCTTGATAAAGCCCACTGACTTCAGCCAGAGGTCCTTGGGTCTGTCTGTCAAATTACAGGGCATTGCATTGCAGCATTCAAACTTCTGAAACTTTGGGGTTGAGGGAGTGCTTGAAAGAAGTCAGAAGATTCAGTCAGATTCCTTCTCTGCACCCCACACAGCTTAAACAGGAAAGTCTCAGCAAGTTCCCCACTGGGGCCTCCTCACTTGGAAGGAACCTGGTGGGCTTTGATCCAAGGGATCCATCTCCCACACCCTCCTGCCCACAGCACCTTGGCGGGGGGGAGAGGGAGGGGCTGCAACCAGCCCTGTTCTAGCCATGGCCAGTGGCACCCAGCGCCTCAGGGACCACTGCCAACTGAAGGAAAGTAAAGTAGACCTCAGGCTACCTTACATAGGGCTGGGACAAGTCAGGAGAGTAGAAACACACAGCTGTAATCAGGATAGATTTCCAGAAGCATTCTCTTAATCAAAGACAGTTTTCCTTTTAAACTTGTTGAACATAAAGAGTTTTACAAGGCCACACTTAAAAATACCAACAATTCTAGGCTGGAAGAAGCCTGAATGGGAAGGAACATCACCTCTGCTGTGTCATTCCTATTTCTACTGCACTCAGGATTTCTGGATCTTAAAAAAAGGTACCAGAGTTAAAAATTCAACTGCAATACCAGTGCTGCTATCCCACTCCTCCAGCCCAGAAGGTGTATCAGGTGTGTAACTCAAAACAGGCTGTTCCTGACACCATGAATCTCAGCAAGCTGAGTGCCAAATTGGAGACAAACACCAACTGATACCATAAAGTTCTACTGAACCCAGTAACAGTGGAAAATATTGATTCAATGTACTTTTTCTGTTTCTGTGATTTTGCTGCCTGCATAGCAGTTGGCAAGAAAAGTGGTTAACACCATTTACAGTTTCAGTCTAACGCTTCACTGTCAGAACGACAACATGACCACGAAGACTCCGGAGCACTTTTCAAATATGAAAGGTCAGAGGTAATCTAATAAGAAGCCATTACAAATGGCTTTGTCAAAGCCTGAGACCAGAAAGCAAATAGCAATGAGCTCAAGGAACTTTTGGGAATTGCAGAATTTTTTTAGGTTGGAAAAGATCTCCAAGATCAAGTCCAAACACTAACCAATCTAGATCATACCACTTAGTGCCCTGTCCAGTCATTTCTTGAACACCTCCAGTGATGGTGACTCCACCAAGTCCCTGGACAGCCCATTCCAATGCTTGAACATTTCCATTTCTATAAATTCTTCCTGATGTCCAGCCCTGGGACAGCTTGAGGCTATGTCTTCTTGTCCTGTTGCTAGATGCCTGGAAGCAGAGGGCTCTTCTAGAAACCATGAGTTTTCTAAAACCTTTCTAAAATCTTGGGATTTACCTCTGGGAAGTGAATGTATAAACATTTAAAAATGGGAAGGGACACTGGATGCAACAGTGTAGTCGAAATTATAAATATCAGGTGCATAAGCCAACAAACTTAAATTTCAAAATTAATTCTGCAGAGACAAATCTATCTGCAACTGTAGGCATTTTTTAAGGGGAGAGGGGCCAGGAAGTTGGCAGAGCTGGTGGGTGAGGTTTGTTTGCATATTTTTTTACTCTGCTCCTGTTTTGTGGGTTTATTTTTACTCAACTCTTTTTCTTTTAGTTTACATAAAATCCCAGATTTTTGCTTCAACACATTTCCAGTCTTCAGCGTCCTCTCAGATCTTCTAAGAAAGAACTGTATGAGAACTTGTAAGTAGAAGTAAGTATATTTTAATTTTAATTAAAATATATGTTTCACACTGCAGTGCTTATTTCCCCCCATGTCACATGTCCCTCTTGCTATATTACTGTCACCATGATTTAGAGACACAAAAAAGAATGCTGAAGTACTGTAGTTCCCTGTGGTATGGATTGTAAAAAATTCAATTACTAATCCCTGACTCCCAAAACATGAAGTAAAAATAATGAAACTAACCAAACAAACAAAAAACTATTTCCCCATTTCCACTTTTTTAAGTGCAGAGATTTGAAGCCCAGATTCTTCCAAGGGCTGGTAGAAGCAAGAATTGCACTCTGCTTATTTACATGCAATCTCAAGCCTTTGGCCAGCAGACCAATGCCACCAGCAAGGAAATAATAAAATATATTCAAGAAAGGCAAGAGGAAATTGCAAAACTGTGAGGACATGCTGCAGGAGCAAAGATGAAGGTTCCTAGGGGTATTCAGAAACACTGAGTGTGAGAGAAACACACTCAGGTAAAACAAACCCAAATCCTAATATTTTCCTTAGGTACATGAGTAGGACAGATGTTGGTGGAAGAGGCCTGCACTTAATGCCCCATATTCAGGTAACCTCCCCCATCCTGGCTGTCAGACAATTGCCTGGGTGTCTGCCTCTGCTCAAAGTCAAAGCTTCCAGCATTTCCTAGCATCAAGTCTCCTAACATTCTATAAAAAAGCATGTGAAAAAAGGTTAAGGATCAAATGTACTCTGTGCACAGACCCACCAAAGTTAAGAAAACCTGAAAGTAGATTAACTGAAAACAAACGTGACCCTGGCGAGATGTCAGGGAAAGCTTTCTACTACAAGAGTAAAAAAGGACTGCAGCTGAGCTCCTGGGCTCCTTTAGTTGGGGTTTTCAAAAACAGATCACACTAAAAGAACCTGTAAAGAATGAGCCACATAGTTGTGACCATGCCCTCATGTAAGGTAATTCACTATACATTGACTATTTATCCTACTCATCTAATTTCCTTCTGTCCCTGCTGGTCAAAAGAAACAATCCTGGCCCTTGAGAAATAATGACTTTACCTTCAAGCTGAAAAAAAATCATAGCACTTGCTTTAATTCCAAGCTTCCTCACAGAAATATGCAGGCTTATTGGTTTTAGGAGTCAGCAGGGTTCCTGCTTTTGAATTCCTCTCTGCAACCATGAAAAGAGAAGGTTTATTTCAAATGAAAGCAAGAAAGAAATTCAAGACTTTTCATTGACAAAAACACCAAAGTGAAATCTATTGTAAGAATCAGACTGAAGCATTGCAGGTTTCAACCTCCCAGAGAAATCAGAGCCCTTCAAGATACAAAAGCTGAACCACTTACCACTACAACAAGTGAAGGCTCCTAGCCAAGAGCAAATAAAAGGTGATGCAACTAAATCCTTTTACTGCAATCTAAAATAAACTGAATTACTAAATCTTTGCTATTCATGCATATGGACAGCTAACAGATGGAACACTTAGCAGCTTGATTACATGTCCAAAATTTTCCTTAGAAAATTTTAAGAGTCAGCAGGGTCTGCAAACACTATACACAAGTAAAATATTTAGATACTGTAGTCCCTCTGGAAAACTGAATTAAGATAGGGTAACACATCGACCTGAATCACAGAACTTTCAGCTCAATGTCACCACCTAAATGACTCTATGACAGCTAAATCTTCCTCATGAAATACAGTTTTAATATCTTCTTGTGTGAAGAATTGCTATGGGGCAAATATTTCTTTGTCTCAGTAGCAGCTGTTCCTTAAAACTGTTAATTCCAAAAGTTCAACTGCATAAAATCCTCTATCTTCTGTTTCTAGCATTGAGTAAGAAAATCATAAGGCTGAGATGCTGCTTCCCAGTCTCAGCTCCTGGGTCAAGCTCTCATTCACCAGGTACCTCGATGTAAGTAATATGGTTATCCTGATATTTACTCTGTAACCGGTAATTCAGACCTGAAAGGTTTTCAGAGTCACCTGAGTGCCCAGCACATTCTTTAGAAAAGACTTTTGAAAGACTCTTATGCAAGCACCTGAACAGTTCTGAAAATAAGTTCCAACACCTAAGTCTTCTGTGCAATCCTGCCTATGACTATGTGATACATGATAATTCCCACTGAAACTGATAGGCTCTTCCTCACTAAGGTCAGATCCTTCCAGTTTCTGTGTTTTATTATGCATAAATTTTTTTCTGTTTCATCTGTGCTTTATTTGCATTGATATACTATTGTTTAAATGAGATTTGAGATAATTCAGCACGGGAGAGTATTTTTTCCTCCTCTTGTAGTAGAACATGTGTGAGATGACTAAACTCCAACAACTGACTTGACTTATTTTGGCTTAAACAAGTGTCATTAGAGGATATAATTCCCCCCTGAAACAAGAGCCGAAAACCAGAACAAATCCTTGTTTAAAATAACGTGTCCTTTAGAGCAGATCCAGCCTTCTATCTAAATGAAGTAGATCAAGGAAAAAAAAAATCACAACAATCATCTGTTGCGACATGGTTCAATAAGCCTGTTATTTCACCAAAATACTGTTTCTGCATAATTATATATAGAAATATGTTTCAAGATGTTTTAACCTTCTCCAACATATTCCTTTGCCCACAGGTAACCTACATGTTACATGAGCACTATCATAATGCACACTCAAACAGACTACAGGTGGATTGTATTTTATTTTTCCCATGAAAGCAGATCCAGTTAGTCAAATAGCTTTTCTGCATGCAGAGAAAGTCTTGAGGTTTAAGGGCTCAACACTGTGGTAGGGGTGATTGGGTAATCAAAGGGGTTCAATAGATTTTGGGTAGATTTTGATAAGGTAATTTCACTCACTGTGAAATTACCTGTTTGGCCTTTGTCAGATGAGCTACCTTTGCAGCTTTGAGTTAGAGATGCTTAAAATTTTTGGGCCTAGAAACCTTCTTCCATTCACTCTGCTCCTGGAACCACAGTGTACATCCCTCCCAGATGTTATGCTGTACACTTAAAAAATAACCTAAAACTACATGTATTAATAATGCTGGAGCATAAACTAATTGAGTCAAAGGCATTGTTTAATTAAATGTTCAGTTCCTCCTTCCAGATTGAAAATGATGCAAGGGCTCCCTTTGTGCATACTTACAACAACCACTACTGCAATTTCCTTTAAATCATACTTCTGGTTCTCCCCTCCTGATTCAGACTTTAAAGTGCAAACAAAACCCAGCTTTTCCCTATGTTATTATATTTCCTCCCTTTTTTCAAGGCCATACTGAATAGAAAAAGCCTGTATTAGGCCCGTCAGGTTTCCTGTTCCCCTGTAACTGCTCGTAACCAACTTCAAAATGCAAGCAATGTGTATGCACAGTGAACTCCACAGCAAACACCTGCTTCTTAAAAGTACTGTACACTCTCCTACCTCCTGTAATTTGCTACTTGAATACATTATTTAGCTTAATTTTCTGTACACTCAGAAATCAATGTTCAAAATTCAATTACACTGCTATTTCTTCAGTTCAAGTGATTTTTCTTATCCCATATTCCTTCTGTATGCAAGAAAAGGAGTATGAATCACAGCAAGCTTGAAAAAAAGGATAATAAGCAGCATTCTGTTAGATGCTCTTCATCTTATAGATAATGATACCAAGTCCATCTGCTCTATGTGGTTAGATTATGTAGGAAAAATGCACATTAAGATGAAGAATCTTTAATCCACTGTAGGCAAAGAAGCTCTGCCACTTTCAATAGTATTGCATGAATCCAGAGCTGGATTAGATATAAACACAGTATAATTACCTCAGACTGGGCATTGAGATGGGCAGAGCAAACATTTATATAACTTTCAAAGAGAGGTAAATGCTGTAATGAGCATTGACTTTTACTTTTGTAACTTTTCAAGTGAATGCTTATACCTTTGTACAGCAGGCACATAAAAATCTGTCTGGTTTGAATTCTCTTCAAGGTAAGAGACACAGTAAGATTAACTAATACTGAAGAAAAAATCACTTACCCTTTCAATTTTGACATTTCTTTGGGGACACTATTTGTTTATGAAAAGTTCTGAGTTAATATTCTTGGAGAGAGAGTTCTATAAGCACACTAAGTGTGTATGTCACACATAGCAGCAGAAATAATTCTGTATGCTACCTTACTGCAAATCTTCAACTCTGATCTTTCTAAAACTTATAAACAAAACCAAAAATTAGCATAAAGAAATTAAGTAAATAAATAAAAAAATATCAAGAGAATTAAAAGTGTCATGGTCTCAGATACAGACTAAGCAACAGGAAAAAGAAAACGTATCTATAACAAAAAAATGGGTTTAATTCATTTTCAGCCAACTCAGTGGAAGTTGTTTAACTCCCTCCCAATCAAACCTCCCTCTTAACAAAGTACATCAAGCTCAAGTTAAGCTTTCCTGCAGGACTTCTGCCTACTTCTGGAGCTTCTCCATGCCACAGGAAAAATTTTCAGCTTTCATGAAACTGCAACCACTACGAAGAAAGATTTAAAACAACAACAGTACTTAGTACTGTCTTGTTTTTTGACATTTTTTAGATTCCTCTCCCCAAACATCTTCATTTCACCAAGACCTCTCCAATTTCTGTACAGACACACACATAATACCAAAACTAAACCTACGATTTTTTCTGATCATCTGCTCCAACTTCAGTTAACTTGCCCACAAAGCAGTAGACATCATAAACAAACATGGTTTGCATTGCAGTTTTCCTTTAAACAAGGATTTCAGGAGACAGTTCATGAAACCTGTTTCTGCAGAAGATTTGTTTCCAGGAAAGTAGGAAAAAAGAAACAAAATAATAAAGATTCAGTCATGAAAACAACAAAACATGGCTTTCATACTCTAAGCAGTCAGACTCAAGATCTCAATACTGATGAAAGATCTAGGATGATTAATAAAAAGATTTTATTTCAGTTAAAAAGGTAGAAATTTTGTATGTTAACATCTGCCACCTTCATCCAAGAAATAACACTTTGTCTTAACAGTAAATTTCATTTATTAATTGAACCTGCTTACAGAAAAATTGGGTCCAGTTTGGCTCCTGTTGAAGTTGGTGCCAAAGCACTCCAAAACATGTCATCCACACTGGAATTGAAACCAACTGAAACACAATTTCAAGTATTCTCCAAGCCAGGAAAGACTGCAGTAACTCATTATTGCTTTTACAGGAAAAAAAAAAAAAAAAAAAAAAAAAAAAAAAAAAA
>VZTT01061127.1:97954-113941 GCA_013400855.1 Buphagus erythrorhynchus
AAAAAAAAAAAAAAAAAAAAAAAAAAAAAACGCTGAGAAAGAAAAATCAGTTTGAGAAATTACAAGGAAGATATCCTCACAAATCCCTCCAGACAGCATGTCCATGGCAGAACGGCCAGTTTCTATTAGCCTAATAGCAAAGGGAAGTTGTTTCCCTGTGGTACAACCCTTTAAAAGCCACTTGACCCCCTTCCATCTCAGCTTCACCACTTGGGAGCCAGACGAAAATGAATCCTTTCCTTTCCCTAACAAGCTCTTTGAAGTCCACAGAGAGAAGTGTCCCTAAATTGCACTCAAAATCTCAGTCTTGTCACTTCTGCTCATTGTTTCAATGTGAAGTACAATTTGAAGTCCACTGTAGTATGAAGAATGCGTCAACAAAATTGTAATTACAAAATGTCATGTTTTGATGAGTTGAGCTGCTGCCAAGCATAACAAGCCAGAAATAACCATGATACAAACTAAGCAATGCATCCTCAAATCTCTTGGGACACAAGTGTTTACTTATATCCAATTCCCTGAAGAAAAAAACTTGTCTCGGACTCCTACAGGACACTGCCTTCCACCCTTCAAAGCAAGTAGGATTATATCCACTAATATCAAGCAAGTACATAGATAGCTAAAAGCTGTTGAGCTGTGTTTTTTATTTCTAACAGATATACATCTGCTTGGGAGAAAGTAAGGGAACAAAGTTGCTTGTATAACCATTTAAAAACCCTGGTCCTGTAACAATTCAAGATCTGTGAAAGAATACCATAAGCTTGTTTCCCATGTAGCTCTGAACCAAATAAAAAGTGAAGATGACAAAAGGAAGATCCCGTCCAGAATCTGTAGTTCTAAGGAAATGTTTGTTTTAAAATCAAACACATATGAACTTTTACAAACTATACCTAGGTGCACAAGCTGAAATGGCAATTAAAAAAAAATAAGAAATACAAGTCTTTGCATTTACATGAGTACATTTAAAAAGACTTAAAATAAAACATTTGTACTCCAAGGTTGAAGTGCCAAATGACAAAGCATGACAGAATATAACAAATTTTATGCTCTGTTTCACTAAGAATTAATAATATAACATCCCTGGAAAACTGTAGAATAATAACAACACAAACATTCCACACACAGTTTAAAATGACAGAAGCCAGGACCGAGTTGAAAAAGCCATTTCTGCCATCCTCCAGCTGTGAAGTGGACCAGGACACAGAGGTCCAGCTGAAGGCTCACCCAGCAAAAGGCAAATCCTTCAGATGGACAGGAGCTGCTCTTCCTGCAGAGCTGCACAAACATTTGTGCAGGTACAAAGGCAATGGAGGGCACCATGGTGGAAACCACTGGCTAGGAGAGAGCTCTGCGTTTCCTTGCTTTTGGTTTTCAAAGGCTCATGGAGCCACAGCACTGGGGTGTGGCTTCACCGTGTACAAACTTAATCTTAAAATAAGGGGAAGAAAAAGAAAACATAGAAAACAGGCTGCTACAAAAAGTGAGATTCTCCAGATTCTCCCTTCCCTACCATTTCCCACTGTGCAGTGTGAATGCCTATGCCAAAATGTTAACCAACTACTATTTTGCTTGTCAGATGCACACACTGATCCAGTTCCAATTGATTCCATGACTGCTCTGTGGTTAGGATCAAGACAGAGAAAGAGCAGGTGGAAGGGATGAAATATTCAGCATTATACCACATTCAGATCACACTAAGAATGGCAGGAAACCACACCCTCATGTTAAATTAGACAGTTCCCAACACTGCAAGTCATGCATTCTTGGAAAGAAGTTACATCTTCAGACTCTTTCTTTCCAATGGGACATTAATTTTTATTAAACACTGTGCAAACCCTTCACATTCAGGGTTTAGATTCATTACACTAACCACAGCACTATCTTTGCAGATTACTCTTTTAACATACTTCTGCAACTGCATATTTACTGCACAAAAGCACATGTGTATATGCACAACATACACACCCACATCTGCACATAGAAAGGCAAGGTTTTTCAGAAGTGTCTAAACTTAGACTTCAAAGACCCTACACAGGTACTGAATTCCAGCATCACCATGATTTGCTTACTCCTCTGCACTAAGCATGGATTTATGAGCCTATCTGCAGGCAGCTGATTCAGCAAAGCTTGACAATTCTGAATACATGTAGACCTGGTAATACCACCGATCACAGTTGAAAATATATTGTTAAATGTAAACTCCCTCTCCCCACTACTCTCCTTCAGGTTCTCCTTTCCCCAGTTGTTCCAATTATTCAAGCTAAACCATAAAGGCATACCTATTTTTATTCTTTGGATGTCTTAGGTAAAACTGGTCAGCCCTTTCCAATAATACATTTTAGAAAGACTAATTTCTTTCTTTCATTGTGTTTTCTCTTTCTGTTTTTTGTTTTGTTTTGTTTTTGTGTTTGGTTTTTTTTTGTTTGTTTGTATGTTTGTTTTGGTTTGGTTTTTTGTTTGTTTGTTTTTTCTGATCCAACACTGAAACCATGTTCTCACATTGCTAATAAATTCATGTTCCCGGCTCTTCAAACAAGAACCTCAAGTGTCTGCTACATGCCATCAGCTGCCATCAGGCTTAACCAAACAGGACCAAGTTAAGGGCCTTTAGAAAAATCTCTGTTTTCACATGCTCTGTCCGGCCTCATTAGCACTCCGCAGATAACTACTTTGAAGAGTTCATCCGCGCCGAGTTTGCTGCAGCGGCGCAGGAGCTGTTTCCCACCGGCCGGGCGACGGGACACGGGCTGGGGATGCGGCTGGATCTTCCCCCCTGCGCTCGGGAGCTGCCGCCGGCCTTTTCCCGGGAGAGCGCGTCCCAGGGCGGGCAAGGCCCGAGGCCGAGCGAGCAGGGAGTGACTCAACACGGGTGCGCAACAGCCCGTGCACACAGCCGCCTTGTCTTTTTTTTTTGGTGTGGCAGGTACAGAACAATACCTCAGCGCCGAGCGTCCCGAGTGCCACGGGGTAGTCGGCACCTGCTCGCTTTAAGTTTCTATCTCGATGTGAAGTGTGAAGACCCCCAGAGCCACGTCTGCTCCACCGGCGCGCGTTACCCTGATCCATCTGTCCTTTGCGCGACCGAAAGGAAAGTTACTACCCTATTCCTTCGCCTCCCGAAACCCCTTTTCCCTGCCGGCGCTCCCTTCCCAGCTACCGCAGCGCAGTCGGGAGGCAGCCGCCACCGGGCAGCTCCGCGGACTCTCCCGCATCGCCTTCCGCAGCCCCGCCGGCGTCCTTACCTTGATGCCCTGCTGCTGTGTGGTCAGGGTCAGCTTCGACTCGTCCAGGAGCAAAACTTCGCAGTAAAATTCCTCCGGGACCGCGCAGAAACAGCCCATGCCTGCTGCGATGGCCGGGGACGGGGCGGGGAGGCGAGAAGAGCCCCGGGCGGTGGCGGAGAGGGGCTGAGGCGCAGCCGGGTCTGGGCCGCGCCCGGCTCTGCGCCCCGGCTGCGCGGATGGAGCACGGCGGCTGCTAGGGCGTAGCGCCTGGCACCGCGGGGCGGCCCGCCGCCATCCCGCAGAATAGCCTGGACGGGGCTGCCGGGCTTTCTCTGCGGGAAAGGGGGGAAAAAGACCGGCGGCTTTTTTAGGATCCCAGGGCACAGCCCTCGCTCGCGCCCGGCTGTCACGGCGGCTCCCCCGCTGCTGCCGCCCCGGGGAGGTACCAAGCCGCCCACCCGCCCCGTCCGCGCACGATTCCGCGCCTCCCCTTTGTGTGAAGGAGCGGGGCCGGGGGAACGCTCTCCGCCGCCGCAGCCGGGGCGTCGGGGTGGTCCCCGCTCGGCCAGCGCGTTCCCTCCGGGCACGGACCCTGCGGGCGGAGCGAGGCGGTGACAGTGCCCGGTCGTGCGGGGCTGCCTCCCCCGGCTGCCCGCGGCAGTGCGGGGGGGCGCCGGCAGCGCTGGCCTCCTCCCCGTCGGGGGCGGAGGGATGGAGGGAAGAGAGACANCCGCATCATCGCACGGGACCCCACCGCCGTTCCAGGGCCGGGGCCGGGCCTTCGCTGCCCTCTGCCGTGGGGTGCGGGCTATGGTCCCTGCCCCGGCCCGCGCCCCTCGGTTGTCCCTGGTGGCGACGGGCACCGCTGCCCGTCCCGGCGGCTGCGGCGCCGGTCTCCGCAGCAGCACTGACCCCTGCGGGCGGCGCCGGCTCCGCTCCGGCGAGCCTCAGGTCGGGGAGCCGGTTTTGTCTCCGCACTTGACAAAGCGCTTCAGGAGACACCACGACTGAGGGGTCCAACAGAGGCTGAATTCTTGAAAGTGCCCTAAGTTGGCATCCATCATGCTGTTAAATACTGAGCTTGCCACAGATATATTCAATTTACAAAGCAACGGCTCTATAGTACTAAAAACAAATAAATAAATTTTTAAAATCAATTTTAAAAACGAATACCAAAACCTAACCAACAAAGAAAAGGAAGAACACAAGAGAACCTCCAAATGCCTTTGCAGTTGCTGTCTATCGTTTCTGGAGCATAAACCAGTCAACCTCTGCACTTTCATTGCTGCACGTACCTATACTCCAGGACTTTCCCCTCTAAGATAGAAGAGGGATCCCACAAGTGCCTATGCATTTACATATGTGTGAGTCATCCTATTGTAGAAGTTCACATGCGTAAATTTAACAATATGCAGAAGTGTTTTTCTTATGGTCATTGTTCATGTAGCATAAGAGAGGGAAAATTTCCACAAAGAAATTATGTTGACAAATCCTACTGGGGATGTAGGTAAGTCTGCTTTTAAACACCTGTCCTAAATATAACCCTGCCGCTCCCAAGAAATGCCACTCTCATTTTCATGTTTGAACTTGGACCTTGGGGTGTTGGGATCTCCATATCCATCCTGTATCTGCAAAAACAATATTCCATGAGTGCTGGAAAGATCAGGACAAAACCCACTATATACATTCATAAGAATAAAGCCTTTTGAAAGACCCAGAAAGACTTATGAAGACTGGCCAAAGTTTAAAAATTCAAGTTCCTAACTTTTTTTTCCTGGGCAGTATGTAGCCAATGACAATGTTGTCCAGAAAGCACAGAAAATTTAGGCAATTTACTCATGACTTTCTAAACACATTTTTCAAACAGGTCTTGAGCACCTCTGACAGCAGACAATTTTCTAGCGAACAGATGGCTCCTTTCCCCCTCTCCTTAGTCTATTTAGATCCATATATCATGCACATTGTGACATAAATTACCCCCTAAGTCAGTTAAAGTCATTATATATGTGTAAATCTCTGGTTAATCAAGTGAAAGAGAGGGCTCAGTGAACTCAAAACTGCTTCAAAATCTTTAATTATAATTTTAAGTGTTCATATAGCTACAATCACAATCCCAAAGCTGAACAATTTTATCAATACTGCTCTGGGTTATATGTTGTTTGTAAGCTGTCCAAGTGAACTATTTCACGTCTTCTGTTTTTGAAGATCCATTTTGTGCTGCTGCACATTAGCTGATTGGTCCATGGGGAAAATACAAAATATGCAGTCATGTTGATCTGATGCCAGTGTTTAGAGCACAGAGAAGTTAACTCATGAACTTGTCTCTTAGCCACTTACTACCGAAGCTAAGCACTTGATAAAGCAGCTGTATCAGAATCTGTTACTTGAGGTGAAAACCTGGGAGGGGATTCTGAACTTAAGAAGTGAGAAAATTAGCCAGGGAAGCAGAGGAAGAGGGAATGGAATAGATGGGATCTATACTATGAACCAGTATGAGCCCTGAGAAGCTCAGGAAATCAAAACAACCAGGGGCCAAAAACGTAGGGCCCAGATTTTCCTTGGAGGTACATGTTAAAGAAGACCAACCCTGCCTCATTCTACATATTAAGACCAGCTCACAACTCGTGAAGATCCTGAGATAGTAATCTGTTTTCCAAATCCATTAGGAAATTGAGCTCCTTTTTACTTCTTTCTACAAGAAAAAACACAGGTCAAGCACAGCAGAGGGAAAATTGTTGACGTAAGCTCTCATCACACAAACAGTTAAGGACATATTTAACTCAGGCATGTAAATACAGGACCAGGGCATAAAGGCATTTTCGTCTATTGCCTGTTTGATGAATTAGCCAGCAGAACTTACCGCAGCCTCTGTGATCCAATATACCCTCATTAAAATGTTCTGTTTCAGCTGTAATGCAGTATTTTCAATGAGGTTTTATAAACAAGGCATCACAATGGCACCACAACGACTTGTCCATGAAGTGACCTATATCCATATTCTAACATACCACCAATTAAACTGCCCAAAGGACACAAGGTAGCATATCTGCTTTCTCCCTCATTTTTACACAGTTTTCCTCACAAACATTTGCCATCAGGAAGTTGATCATGTAGTGAGAGTTATGATGACTTCTTTTAGCTGTTATCTATCACTATGATCCGTTGATATGTAGGGATGCAATTAATGCATCTTATCCATGTCAGCTTCCAGGGAATGAGTAAAAAGTATAAGGGAGGCACAAAGCAAGCTTTTCATTTTCCTTTACAAGTAAAAACAAGTCTCCTGGACTCAGTTCCCGGCTCAAACAATGAGCAGAGAAAAAGCACTGAGATCTAATGCAAGAAGATTAAAATGAAAACAGAGAGAAACAGCACATACTCTCCAGGCCACATGTACAACCCCAAATGCATCTTCCATTAAAGAGAAAATTCTTACTGAGACAATTCAATAGTTACTGTCCAGTAGGGTCTCCGGTCTTTACAGGAAAAATAAGGTACAACTCCCTCAGCAGCACTGCACTGCTTTGATTTTGCACTGCCCAGACACACCTGTCCTCAGCCCTAACACAGGTGCTCTCCAGAGCTTCAACATGCTATTAAGAACTCTACTTATCTGTGGTTCTTCCACCCAAAAAGAGGAGCAAAGCAGGCAGTGGAAAAATAATACTTTTCATATAGCATTTTACAATACTCAGAGGCAAAAGTTTATTACAATGGTGCATGAATTGACATTTCTCATTTCATCAATGAAAGGCTTTACTTAAAGCACATTCAAGGGATGCTGTCTACTGATTTGTCTGGATTCTGTGTTATTACTACATATTAGATATGTATGCACCCACTGCACCATTAGAATCTAGGGTCAAAAACACTGTGAAAATAAATTTATTCAGATATTCATCAGTTTTATATTTCCTACAAAAATGTTGGCATTATGCTCTACACAATACATTTAGAGTCCTTAAAGTAAGACATGCCTGTTAAGACCACTTAATTACAAGAAATGTTACGGAAAGGACAAAGTTCAGATATACAGCGCAAGGATAACATAGAAAAAACACACAAGCAAACAAAACAAAACAGAACAAAACAAAACAAAATCTTAGAAAGCCACAAAGTAAACTTGATCAGCTGATTATATTTATTAGTAATTCTATAGCAATAAATACCTTGAGGTCCTCTGAACTGACACGGGACTGAGTCACAATCAATTCTTGATTTTCTTCACACCTTTAACAAGACCTCAGAAGATTGCAACACTGCACACACACATTTAACAAACATGACATTAACTATACCTCCTCCACCCCAAAAAAAGATAAAATAAAGCTTTCAGGACATTTATTGTAAACTATAGAGCTAAAACTAGAAACTGAAAAATCTGTACACTTTTATTAAAGCAAGAAAAAAAATCTGGTTTTAGCTACTGTTTATTGAACCTAATTTTGTGTGTGATGTGGTTTTTCAAAGTGTCTGTCAAGACTTTGACAAGTCACCCCTATGCAAAGAAGAACCATATGATCCTGTTTTATCTTGCTTATGCTTAGCTTCCTCAGCAGAACTTATATCAGTTTTAATAGTAAAGATGTAACAATCTAACTTATCATGAGGAAACAAAACCAAGCATTTTCTTCAGGGCTTCAAGTCATGCTCTTGCAATTTAAACCAGTACCTTGTAACCCCAATCTGCAGAAAAAAACAGAGGCTGTGAAGGACTCTGTGGATGTGGATGTCTGGGAGGTGATGTTCTTGCAGAGTTTTTCAAAGAATACTACCTAGTGGATAAACTGTCACTTTTCTTAATGAAGCACAACTGAGTAGATGCATGCTTAAGCACAAAAAGGAGATTATTGTCTCCAGACTACTGCACTTTTTCCTATCCCATTAGAAAAGCCCCAGACATGCATCTTTGGGATAAGACAATGAACAATGGTAAGCCAAAACCTACATCTCAGGGAGCTAGTGTTATGCCTGTTCCAAGGCACCAGATATACTCTGACATTCCTGTAGAAAGCAGTTGCTCTGAATACCCTTTTAGTGAAGCATTTTTTTGTCCCAAAGACAGGCTGGCTGTGCTGGCTGGCAGAAGTCAGGGGACTCAGGTAACCAGTCTGCTGCCTTTTGTGACCCACATTGTTCAAAAGCAACAGCAACCATGTTTGTTTGTAACCATCACCTCTTCTTTTCCTCTCTGCCACTTTCTGGATGCAAGTTTTGGAGATCGTCAATTCTGTTCCACTGAGATTAATTAGACAGAGGGCTACAAATGCCATGGCAATAAACCCGGGAACACAGTACACCTAAGCAATGACCTAGGCAAGGAAAACACAGGCTGAGAGGACTTCCCCCAGCCAGAACTCCAAGCCAGGTCAGGGAGGCAATCAGTCAAGAGTGACACAGATGTCCATTAAGACAAACATTTTATACAGGGAGCATTTCCCACCCACAAAAGAAAATGTTTATATATAAAGGCCATCAATAGGAACTTATGATGGAGTAAACAGCTGACCACTTTTATGTTTAATAAACTCACTACTGTGAACCTTGATTTTTAAAAATTCAGGTAAATTTTTTTACAGTTATTAGATCTGAAGTTATTCTGTCTTCTGATGTTTGGATATTATAGCCACATTCTCAGTTGAGATCTTCAGTGCTAATCCTAAACACAGTTTCTAATTTAAACCTGTCATTCTCATGTAGCCAACTCAATTTCTACTGCCAGATGTATACTAAAATAGTATAGTCTGTAGTATGCAGATATTGCCCTTTCTGGACAAGCAGTGCTCTTTAGCTGAACCCTGAAAGCAGAAAACACAGTTATTTTCTGTAGAACATCGCCTATTGTGAGCTATGATGAGATAGGATGGTGATGGGATGCTGGAGGAAATTGGAAGAAATAAATCTTTTCTTCAGTGACTACACTTATCTATGTTGATTTCAAAAGCAAAGAGATTTAAATAGCTCCCTGCAACTGTTTAAGAAAATAACGAGGTCTCTTGGTTTGAAAGACAGGTATCTTCTAAAAGGGACAAGAGCCTCTTTTTTAAAGGAGAGTATAAACCCCCCCTTTTCCCTTCTTCCCTTTACTATGATTTTCAGAATTAAAGAGCTCTCAGGCAGAGATATGGGGGTAGGAATAACAGTCCTTTACTGATATATATATAAAACAAGAGAAACAGAAACACAACAATAACGGCAAGATCAACAGCAACAGAGCAGGAAACCCTGTAAACAGTAAACAGTTCTGGTCGTGGACCCCTTTCCTCTTGTGGTGCGATTACCCCTCTGATGTTCCAGCGAGCAGGGAGGAGAGGCAGTGGACCCCACGTGGCTGGAGGGGCGCTGCGGGGAATGGCGTCTGTGTCCCAAAAGGGGAAAGGGCAGAGGGGAGAAGCCGCTCACAGGTCCAGCGCAGGGTCAGTCCTGATGCTCCAAAAGGACGTGTTGAAGTCAGTAGGAGATGCGGGAGAGTGTCTGAGCAGGAGGATGAGGGATCCCAGAGTCAGGGAAGGCAGCTCCCAGCCTCAGCGTGGCAGAGCCGAGAGTGTCGACCGTCCTCCCCTCCGGTGGACGAGCGAGCGGTGCATGAGTGAGCGAGTGGCAGAGCACAAGGCCCTCACCTCAGCTCTTTTTTTCCGGTGTTGCCCCTCTCCTCCCCCCTTCGAGAGAAAACTGTTAACTGAGCTTATGGATGTAGACCCAAATACTTAGCATAACAATGGGAAAAATTCCACAGAAAGAAAAGGGAAAATTCAACCCCCAACACGAGGTTGTCATATATCTTGTAGACTCAGATAATTAATTTGAGAAGATACAGACTGAAGCATGTCACATGTAGCCTGTTGTGTCTTCCTTTCAAATTTCCTTTTGGTAGCACATGAGAAGGATTCACTCAAGCTCCTATACTAGCCTCTGATACTGAGTGATGCTGAGCCTGCAGAGGGATTGCTCCAGTTCAAAGTCAGTCAGGGCCACTAAACTGCCTAATAGATTTTGTATTTATCCCATTCCCCTCAATATGGGGGATGTTTCTTGCTGCAGAAACCAAAAACTCACTCTGATAAAGTGTATTTTCTGGAATTATTAAGTCCAGCTGAACAACAGGACAATCTGGAAAGTTTTCCCATTTTCTGGGAGTTTCTAAGTGTGGTTACACCTGATTTATATGTTTCTGTGTGTATCTTCTTTAACCTTTGATTGTCTCCTTAAGACATATGAAAAAAAATATAAATGGACAGGAAGTCCCTTAATAAAGCAAGACAATTACAGAACTCATCTTGCATTCAGAATAAAAATTATTATTATTATTAAAGCACACAGTGTTTTCCAAAGAAATGGATGAGGTAAATGAGAGGTTCAGAGCATTTTTAAGGTCCTGGTACTGCTGCCTTTCATATTCTCACAACATATGTCTGACACAAGCTTTAACAGTACAAGAATACCTACTGCTCCTCATCAGTCTGTATAACAGTGTAATTTACTGCCACCGCACTTCTAAGTTCAAATTACTTGACCATGCTAACATTCAGCTGGCTGAAATAAAAAAGGAAAAACTCAATTTCCAGCATAGGGGAGGAGAGAGGAGTATACAAGAAAAGTGCAGGAGAAAGAGTAGGAGGAGGAGGAAGAACATCTGTTTGTTGCTGGGATGAAAAGAACTAAGTAAGTATACCATACAGAGGAGAAAGCTAGGAAGATAAAAGCAACTATGAGAGGCACATCAGATAAGAGAGAAATAAAAGGAAAAGTGGAGGAAAAGAGCATATAAACTGAAAAAGAGAAAGAGGTTGAAAGTATTATAAAAATGCTCTTAGCAGGAATTGCTTCTGTAGGAGCTGGGCCTGCCAAGCAGGGATAAAAAGAGAGTATCAGATGAGGTCATGAAAATGTAAACAGCTTTGATGGAATTGAAGTGCAAATATTGCTTGCACAAGTCTTATCCTCCAATGCAACATTTTGCCTTGAAGGCAACAGGAATGTGGTCTAAGCACCATGGGTGTTCCTCCCCTTCACTGGCTTCCCCAGACCTCCTGTGCTCCTCAGAAATCCAAGCTGTGGTCCTGGCTTGGCTTCCTACCTTGCTGCATGGTAAAACACGATTTTTAAAGGTGTGCTTCTGGTACTTCCAGCAGGGAACTGGCAACCTGTCTCACTGTAACTCCTCCAGAGCACATGGGTTAACCAGCAAGGCATGCTTTAGTTTGCTCATATAATATGGGGTTTGGGTTTTTCAATGTTTGAAGGTTCTTTCCCTCCACACGTGAACATAAAAAATGAAGCAATTGCTCATGATGCCAAGTACATTTCTATACCTTGAAAATAAAAATGGGATTTTGTCAGCTTTGGAGAACTATGTGTCCCATATTAGATGTTCATAGATGATCCTGAATAAATCAACGTGTACACCCCTTTTTAGCATGCTAAATATTATGTACAAATTGGTTATACCATGGACATTAATTTATTTTCTAGGACATGAAAGAAGGATAGTTATAGCTTACACAGCATGTAAATGCAATACTATTCTAATACATGCATATTTTCAAACCCACTGCATTACAGAATAGCACAGATTGCCAGGGAGTGATACAGAAGTGCTCCAAGGACATAAGGACTCTGTACACAGCATCTGTGAAGAGAAGATTAATGAGATTAAGCCATTCCTTCTCTATTAATAAATCCGTAGAAATGCTTTTTATTTACAAACTGATTGTGTTACATATTCATAATACCAAGTTCACCAATAATTTCCATTGCTACTAGCACTGGATGATCACAATGAATTTTTAATTTGCTTGTAGATGTATTTTATATCATGTTCATGCTGTTTTAATGGGGTCTGCATTCCTAGGATATAATTCATTGCCAGAACAGCATACCTGAAATACCATTTTGAATGGCTATGTAATTATACCTTGAAGTCTATCAACCCAACTGATGCTTGTAGCCAAGTTCTGCATCATTCCTTGCATATTTATAGATGGGTGTTTATAATGCTACTAAGTTTACCGGTTAAAAATTAATGTTGTGTTTCTGTTTACTGCTGTCTGAACCATCAAAAAATAAGTATAATTCTTTTATTTATGCTCTCTTAATAGAGGTATAAAGAAAACCAAAAAGGCAATATTGACTGTATACTAATCGTTACTAGTGATCCAAGTTTTTTGTAAAAGATGTAAGGACTGGAAGAAGAGCTGTACAGCTGACTGAAACCATTTTGACCTTTTCAGAAAAACATTAGGGTCTTCTAAATTTATTGTTTTATCTACTACTCTAAAGCTTTCAAAGAAAGCATACTCAGCTTGGAATTAGCATGACGTTGCAGGACAAGGATCCCATTTTGGGAAATAATGTAAGAAATTCACCCACTTCTTGTTCCTCCTTGTGTGATCCTTCTGCCCTTGGAGCAGCCAAGTTTAGAATGTTGTTGGGCAGAACTTGTACCAGGTACCAGTGTCTAGGTCTTGGCAGGATGTGCTGCAGGAATGGCCACTGGACAGGGAGGATGGGTCAGCCCCACACATGGACCCACAGCAGACCTACTGTAGGGCACAGCCAGTCCTTCAGCCAAGATGGTGGTGGCTTTGTAATAAGACATTTAACAACATGGAAAAACACTGCACAATAACTGTGAAGGAGGACTGAGAAAAATCTGAGGAACAGGCCTGCAGACCCCAAGGTCAGAGCAGAAGGAGGGGCAGGAGGTGCTCCAGTGCCAGAGCTGAGATTCCCCAGCTCACCTTGGAGGAGAGCATGGTGGGGCAGCTGTGCCCCTGCAACCCATGGAGGGCACGGGGGAGCAAAGATCAGCCCTGTACCCATTGAGGAACCCATGCAGAAGATGCAGAAGATCCCAGGAAGGAAACTGCAGTCCACAGAGGGCCCGCTCCAGAGGGGCTGCTGCCAGTGGAGGGTAGCCCACACTGGATCAGGTTTGGTGGCAGGATTGTGACCCTGTGGGGGACCCACACTGGAGCAGCCTGTTCCTGAAGGACTGACCCCATGGAAAGGGAACAGCTGGAGCAGTAGTGAAGATCTGTAGCAAGGACCCACACTGGAGCAGTTCATGAAGGTCTGTATCCCACAGGAGGGACATGCTGGAGCAGCAGAAAAGTGAGGAGGAAGGAGAAGCATCAAAAAATTGCTATGGACTGACCCCAGCCCCTATTCCTCATATCCCTGTACTGCTGAAGGCAGAAGGAAAGTAGAAGTGTTGACACTGAAGGAGAGTAGTTGAAGCTGGGAAGAAGTTGGGAAGGGCTTTCAGGTTTTGTCTTTGTTTCTCATAATACTATTCTATCTTTAATTGGCAAATAATTAAATCAATATGCCCTGAGTCAAATCTGTTTTGCCCATGACACTAATTGCTAAAAGATATCCCTGTTCTTATCCTGACCTATTTGGTTGTCATCACATTTTCTGCCCCTGTCTAGTAGAGGAGGGTGAATGAAGAAGAATGGGTGGACACCTTGCTCTCAGCCGAAGCTGACTCACCAGAGAACTGATGATAATTCACCTGATATCAACAAATATCTCAGGATGATTGTATCAAAAGATAAGCTCGGAAAGGGTCTCAAGATGTTTCTGGGTCAAACTCCAGCTTAATCAGCTGTGAAGCCAGACAAAGTTTCCTCAGGACATCATTCAGCCCTGCTTTTAAAACCTCAGATGGTGGAGACTACACAGCTTTGTACTCTCACAAAGGTAAATGAAAGCCATCAGGGCAGAATATTGTTTGCATCTATATGAATATGCACAAGACAGCCAACACATCAGACACCATGTTAGTCTGAATGAGGTTTTGAACATACCAGGGTTTTCTAACCACAGAGCACTCTTTAACACTTAACTTCATGAGTTTCTTTAACACAGGGTATTCCTGATACCCTTTACATAGGACTTATATAAGATTAATAATTTGACCATAATCATGGAGAAAACCCATTAACACTTTGACATTTCTATGGCCATATAAAAGACCATGACATTTAAGTTCATGGAGGAAATCTGAGCAACTGAACAGTTGCTGGGTTTTGAGATTATTCAAATACGTACAGAACAAGCCAATATCTGCATTTGAGGGATCATTCTGTATATTTCTTCATAGGCAGAGACATACCTGATTAAATAATACTGAATAGCTATTCAGTTATAATGAAATTACTAACCTTGTCAAGAATCTCTGGTTAGTTGGGATGTCCATCTTATTGGGAACACCACTTAAAAAAATTCCCCCATGTAAGCAATTTCCAGGATGTCATTTGCTCAGAACAGCTAGCTTTAATGAAGAATCATTTTGGTTTTGCTCTTCATCAAAAGGGACTGCATTGGCACATCTCTCTAGAGGAGAGATAGCCAGAAGACACAGTCCCTGAAGGCAGCCTAGTGCCAGAATCCATCTTGTGAAGACTGGCTGTAAATAAGCCAATACTTACTCAAAAAAGCCCAGGCATACTGATCTTTGTGCTAAAATTCGTGGCCAGAGAAGATGGTGATTCTTTATCTGGGCAATAATCTCATTTATTGGCAACAACTGGAGTGATACAAGGGCTACAGTGACTCATGGGTCATCCCTAAGAAGTCTAGTAGCATTGAATGGAAATAGAGATCACTGAAGTCATTGATAATTTAAGAAGTGTCTTTAGCTGCACAGTGAACAAGGCCAGAGTGCCTCGCTGACTCTGAAAGAACTGGTTGTTAAAATATAACAATGTGTGATCTATAGTTATAGGGAGGAAACCAAATCCTATTTTAGAAGTATGGTTTAGGATATGAAGTAGTTGTATCATCTCATAAGGAACTTTACTTCAGTTTGTAACATTGCAGTTGGTTAAAAGCTGCAACATGAAACTCAACCAGCTTGGAGGTGGGCGATACCTGGGTGGGTGATGATAGGATGGATTTGAACAAATACAGAGAATCCCAGCCAATCCATTGAACCCTAAGTGCAGTTGTGTCATTGGCCAAGGAATTGAGTGACTGGACCACAACCAATCACCTGTGTATGCCCAGGAAATTCAGACCCCCTAATTAAGGAGGGTGCAGAAAAATAAAGAGAGCTTTTTGTCACATGGATCACAGAGGGGCATGCCATTTGCCTCCAGCCACATCCCCAGTCAATGTTATACAGTTCATTATCCATTAGGATTATTTATGTATGAAATTGGCAAAAGTTACTATATGTAAACTGAAAGTGGTGATCATTCTCTTAATTTTAGAAATACCTATGTTTATTCACCAACTGTTTCCAATCAGAACAAAATATTATATTAAACAATCCAGAATTAAAATCCTATATTTTCTAAGGAATATCTGCAGTTTGAAATCTATCTAAAGTGACTAGACCTTATGGTGTCAAGATTTTGTAAATCATATTCTTAAATATTGCCTATTCAGTAGCTGAAGGCATTCTAAGGCATCCTGGAATTACTCCACTATTTCTACTGATTTGGCACTGCCCATTGGAAAGTTTAATTTAACCAAAAGTATCTGGCTTTCAGTAATCAGAAAGTTAATGTTGCATTGATTGAAGATTTGAGACATGATGCTCTATTTCTTTTTTACAGTTTAATATATCTTTCTTGGGTTTACTTCCTACATATAACAGGTGATTTACCAGTATTTACACTTTATGATGTCAGTGTATTTCTTTTTAGTATGGTAGATAAATTCTGAAATTATTTATCTTTGTCTCGGTTTGAAAGACAGGTATCTGTTAAAAGGGACAATAGCCTCTTTTTTAAAGGAGAGTATAAACCTCCCC
>VZTT01061128.1:665-18431 GCA_013400855.1 Buphagus erythrorhynchus
CATCCATCCATCCATCCATCCATCATCCATCCATCATCCATCCATCCCTCATCCATCCATCCATCCATCCCTCATCCATCCATCCATCCCTCATCCATCATCCTTCCATCATCCATCATCCATCCATCCATCCATCATCCTTCCATCATCCATCATCCATCCATCCATCCATCCATCCATCCATCCATCCATCCATTCATCATCCATCTGTCCCTACTTTAGCTGCAGTTACCAGTAGTGGAGATGGGATCAGGGTCCCTTGGGTCTGACCCTCTTATGCTCTGCCTTTTTTGGGAGCCTCTCCAGGCTCTGCCTGCTGCTGTTCCCGGCAGGGCGGGGCAGTGACTCAGCCGCAGCTGGGCTTGCAGTGGCTCCGCTCCTTTCCCACAGTGACTGAGCCTGCAGAGGTGCTGCTGCTGCTCTCGGGAGCTTGGGGCAGGCTCCAGGGGCAGAAGGGTGCTGGGTGTGGGATCTTTTCCGTGTACCAGGGAGCCACCACTGCAAAAACCACAAACACTCCCTGAGACATCTCCTTCTTCTCCCTCTCTCCTGGCTCCTCTTCTTCTGCTTTGACACGTCCTGTGGGAAATAATTTCAGTGACTTCTGGCTTACCCTTGGGAAAAAAAGAAAAATATTTGGGATAGGCACAGCCAGTTTCTCATTGCACAGCCAAGAATGACAGAAGACATTTAAGAGATGTGCTGTTGCCTGGGAAATTCAGGGTCCCACTGAAATCCTGCCAATGACCCTGCTCCAATGATCCTTTCCAGTGTCTTTCTCCCTCCTCGCTGCATCTCCTCCCCTGGAAAGAAGCAGGAATCAATTTCACTGTGGGTAAAACATGCTAAAAAAAACCTGAAGGTGGAACTCAAAGGCTCCCAGATAATCTCCAATTTTTCCCTTTACATTTTTTTGAGCATTTCTTTTAGCCCTGGGAAAATCAGTGGGACTGATTTTCCTGTTCTGCCAGGAGAGCTCCTTGTTGATTGAAGCAGGAGTTACCTGTACTGGGAGAGAAAGAAGTTTCCTGGAGGAGTAAAAAACATTGGGAAAAAAGCACAGAGATGCAAAAAGCAAATCTCTGCTGCCTTTCACTGGACAGCAAAGGCTGGGGCATCTACCACACTGAAACTTGGCCTGGGGACCCAAAAGCAGTGACAGGGACTGCCTGAGCTCAGTTGTCTCAGTAAGATCCTTGCCTTGTGAGGCTCTTTGTGGAGAGAAGTGCCAGGGAAAGAAAGGAGGAACTCTCCTTCTCTGGGAAAGTATTTGGGTTTTGTAGTGCCAGGAACATCCAATAGATTTATGATCTTTGAGAATTTCCACCTGCTTTTTTTTCCCATGGCATTCCCTTGGGAGGCCAGACCACCTTGGACACGAGGGAGTTCTTCCCTGCTGCCCAGCTGGGGGGTTTGGCTGCTTTGCTTCTCCTCTGCAGAAATGCAGCCAATGCAGGGCCCCTGCAGGCTCTACACTCACACAGTGCTGAGCTCTGGGACTGCTGCAGGAACTGTACTCAGCTCTGGCCACCTCCCACCTTTGGGATACTCGAGATCTCATCCAGGACTTGAAATATTGGCCAAAGTGTTGATCAAGACCAGATCTGCTTCCTAAAAATGCCTGTCAGCAGTTCCACCTTCCCGATGACATTCCTTGGTATCCTGCAAGGATTCCTGCAGTGCTCTTTTTGTGCTGAAACACTTTCTTGGTCTCCATCAGCTGGGATGAGGAGGCTGGGAGCACCTCATTTCTGCACCAGGGATCTCATCTCGTTTCTGCCACCACATCCAGGAGGGGGCAAGAGGGAGGTAATTACATCAAAACCTCTCATCAAAGCCTTTTCTGCATGAGAGGATCAAGCTGCAGAGTTGTGATGGGATTATGAGAAGCATTCCTGGGGCTTGGGATTAGATGCCACATCCTGACAAACTGCTCTCAGTTTTCTTTATCTGGGAAATGTTCCTCTGGATGTCACTGCTGCTCCCACCCTGATGGAGACGGTGCTGTGAAGGCTCAGGCTCAGCTTTCTGTATCCCAGCAGTGCAGAGGAGAGGCTTCCTGGTGCTGGATAAAAGGGACATGGCCCTGTGCTTGGGAGGCCTCCTGAGGTCCCTCTAAAGGCTCTCCTGAGACAAAGACAAGCTTAGGAAGCACCAAAAAAGGGCCAAGAGCAATCTGGGATCTGTAACAATTTCTGTGCAAGATCCAGTCTTCAAGGCTGGAGAGGTACAACTGGGGTTGTACAGAGGAGCCCAAAGTCCTGCCTGTTCCAGGGCGGGCAAGCAGGGATTGATTCCCTGTGGGACTGCTGCCCTGTCCTGAGTCAGCCCCAGCTCCAGGGGAGCTGCCCTGGGAGTGGCTGCTGGGGGCTCTGGGTGCAAATGCCAAACTCTGGTGCACAGGCACCCGTGTGCGGCACAGGCACCTCCTGCCATGCATTCCCACAGTGTGCCCTGTGGGGCTGTGGCACTGCCACCCTGTCTGGCCATGGGGCCATAGCAGAGCCTGTGCCTGGGGTTGATCCTACCCAGCAGCTGGGAAACTGAGACACTGGGACTTTGCTGAGCCAGTTTGCCCCAGCAGGAGCTTTGTGTGTCCCTGCAGGAGGTGTTGGTGCTGTCAGGAAATTGAATCCACAAACACCAGAGGTTTGTGTCCAAAAAGGAGACAGAGGAATCCTTTTATTTTATTCGAATAAAGGGAGGGGCCATGGGGCATTCCCCTGGGATCTCTCAAATTTTTGGAGGACACAGCCTCCTTTTTATCCTGATTTCCCAGTTGCATTTCCCTCTCTCTTTCCCCATTGGCTGAGGTAGTTGAGAGGCGCAGACTTCCCAAAACACCTGATACCTAAGATTCCCCTCTAATGTATAACCTTCCCTTTTAATTTTTAATTCTTATAGAATTCATAGTTTTTCCCCATTGCTTCTTTCATCTTTCAATATCCAATTTCATTTATCAGCAAACCTACAGTTTGTTTCTAAAGGCAAATATCTTTTTTCCATTCATCAATCAGTGGAATCCTTCCCATAGTTTCTTTTATCTCTCAGTGCTAGTCTTATCTACCAGCAGACCCACAGCTTGTTTGTAAAGACAAATCCGACATTCCTCTCAGTGCTGTGGGGTCCTTGGGGCTGGGGAGGTTTCTGGCTTGGGCTCAGTGCTTCCTACAGGTGCCCTGCACAGTTCAGGATGGAACCTGGGCCATGAAATTCTCTTGCATGGGGGCCTGGGAAAGTTCTGATGCCTGGGACCTGAAAATGAAGAGTGGGGTCTGCCCTGAAGCATCACAAGAAGAGAAAAAGGTTTCAGACATTGTGCTGTGGGGTGGGGCCATGCCAGGGGCTGCCTGACTGGTGGGATAAGGCTTTGCTGGTGGATCCCCATGGATTATTTGAGATCCTGGGGCTGTAGGACCTGTACGGTTTCCAAGGATTTAGTGCCTGCTCTCTTTGGGACAACAAGTGCTCTGTGGGTGCTCTGCACCCTGTAGCATCCATTTTCTCTCCCTTGAATTCTGCTGCAAGTCCCATTACACCTGAGCTAAATCAGTGCATGTGTGACTGTCAGAGGGGCTCTGAAGAGACCCCTTTCATAGCACAGCTGAACCCCACCTTGGTTGCCTTTTTCTGTAACCTCCCTGTGGTCTTTGTGTGTGTCCACAGACCTCCCTATCCAAAAATGGGCTTTTGTCATGTGCCCATACACAGGATGCAGACCCCAAAAAGACCCAGTGGTTTCTTGGGATTCATTTCACCTGCTGCACATGGACAGAGATCCAAGCACGTGGTTGTGTGTTGGCTCCACTGTTGAGCAAGAATTCATTTCCCAACTGGAGGTGTGTTCTGAGCTACATTGTCATGTCCTGCCCTTCTCCAGTGTCCAGAGAGCTACTCTGGAATGGACAGTGTGACTCACCTGCATTCCTTGTAGACACTCCAGATTGGGTAGAAGGCAACTCGCTCTCCCAGCTTGTCATTGATATGACCTTTCTTAGGTGTGGCCTTCAGGTGGGATTGATGCCTGAAGAAGCTGCAGAGTGGACATCCCCAGTTGGTGATGTTTATGATGTCAAATTTAATCCTCCCAAGGACTGCTGGATGTGCTGCTCCCTAATGGGCTTTTATAAATCAATTATGTACCACATTCAAAGCCAGTTACAAACACTGCTGCTGTGCCAGGGCTCAGGAGCAGTCTGAGGAAGGAGTGATCACAGATGAAATGCAATTAGGTTTTGAAGGGCTGTTGGGTCCACCCAAAACTTGTTTAGACATTTGAGTTTGGGTGCTTTGGCTTTGTACTTAATCCTTTAGTGCTCACCCACCGTTCAGCAAAGCAGAGCAGAGGGTGCTCTGAGCAGAGCAGCAGAGGGTGCTCCTGGAAAGCAGATCTGAGCCACGTGCAGGGAGTGGCATCTGTCCCTTGTCCCTTGCACGGGCTCACAGAGTGTGCCCAGCCTGTCTGATGGGCTGCAAATCCTCTGTTCATGAGATCCTGGCAATGGTAGAGGATTATTCCTCAGCCTTGCCTTGAGTAAATACCAAACACAGCTCAGAGCAGAGCTCATTCCCCTTTGCCAGGTGTTTGCTTTGAAGAGTCTTCTGAAGGAGATCAAGAGGTGCTGCTTCCTCATTCCTTCTGTGAGGCTGCTCCAGTGCTTGCACACCCCAATGTTCCCCAGCACTGGGACACAGTCTTCTGTTCATCCTGCACTTCAAGGATGTGTGCACTGGGCTCATGTTCCTGCAGGGTCTGATGGAAAGACCAAATCCTTTGAAGTTGTCAACAGTAATTCCAGGGAGCAGGCTGGGAGTCCCCAAAGGGTGCAGATACAGCTTCCAATTTAGTCCTGATTAGCAGGAAAAGTCTAGGCTTAACAAAATCCTTCATATTCATCACCACAGGCTCATCCTCCAAATAGGAACTTAGAGAGAGATGCTTTTAAAGGGAAAATGAAATGGAGAGTTAAAGTTTCCAGGCAATATGGGTTGCATTCATCATCCTGAAGTTCAATCCCAGCACATCCCAGCAGAGAGGAATTCCCTGAGGAACAGCAGAAGGCAGCTGGCCCGGGCAAGCAGCAGGAGAAAAGAGGTACCAGCAGGTGTTTTTCAAACAGCTGAAGACAAAAATAGAAAAGGCTTCACAACATTATCCAAGTTCAACATAAACTACACAAAACCTGCCAAAAGCAGTTGAAGAAACAGCCAGCTGGAGTCAGAAGAATGAGCCAAAAAGTCAGAGCATCTTCCAGAAGAGGGAATGACCTGCCAGGAGATTGGGGGGGGTCGGTGAATATTGGAAGAAGGAGCACTCAGGAAGGAGAGGAGCAGAGAAGAGCAGGTATTTACCTTTTCCAGTTTGTGATGCCTGTGAGAAATGGGGAAGATTCCTACAAGCTGCTATACCTGGCACATCAATGACATTCCTGAGGATGAAGGAATGTCTGTGGAATTTTGGGGAGCTAGAGACCAGTAAGTAAAGGAGATAAATGACAGACAAATATCAGTACAGTGAAATGTTAAGTGATACACATGGGGTGAAATAATATTTTCTTTTGTGAGATGGGCATGGAGGTGACTCCATGGACAATTCATGGCCAGCCCATCCCAGTGACAGCTCAACAAAGACTCCAAGGGAATATCAGGTATGGGTAATTGCGGGAGTCCAGGATATCCCTCTGGCTGCCCTGGATCGCTCGAGACAATGGCAGGGAGCCAATAGCACCTGTGCCTTTGATCTCAGCCCATGGGAAAAGCTACCAACTCTGAGAGAAGAATTACAGACCACAAGGGTTTAAGTAGAATAGTAATAGATTTGTTATAGGGTGAGAAAAGTAGAGTTTAGGAGATTTTAGAATTGGGGTTTAAGGGACAAAATGGAGGGATTTGGGCGTGTCTTCTTCTTCTTCTTCTTCCTCTTCCTCTTCTTCTTCTTCTTCGTCTTCTTCTTCTTCTTCTTCTTCTTCTTCATATCCTCCATGCTTTACTGTGATGGTGGCACTTTTCTATTGGGTTAGAGCAGGGACTCACTGTCCAACATAGGTGATAACTATTGGTATGGGATTGTAAACATAGCACACGTAATTTGTAGTATATAATGTCAGTACCAGCCCACAGGGGCACAGAACCTCGTGTCCCATCCTGCTGAGAGGAGCTCGCGGGACAGAAAGAGAATGTTATAGATAAGAAGAAAATAAACAACCTTGAGAAGCACAAACTACATCTCCTGACTCCTTCATCAAGGCTCAGGCTGGGAAGAAAGACTTTTTCTGGGTTTCAGGGTCATCTTAACCCTGAAATCGGACAGGTAGGGATGGAGCAGAGATCAGGAAGGGCTGTGATGTCCCAACACAAGCCTGGGCTCACTCACCCTCTGCCCTGTGCTGTTCTGGGCTCCTCAGCTCAGGAGGGAAAGGGTCCAGAGGAGGTCACTGACTGCCATGAGCTGCTGGGTCTGTGTGAGGAACTTCTCTGAGCTGGGCCTGCCCAGCCTGGCCCAGAGGGAAACTGGGGAGGATCCCCTCAGCCTCACCACTCTTCTTAAATATCAGAAGCAGGGAGCTTCAACCACACCTCCGGTGGGGCAGGTCCAGAAGAAACTGAGGGGTTTTCCCTGCCACAGCCTTTGGATCCTTTCAGCAGTGACACAAATGACACTAACGGTAATTAGCTTTCTCATGGACTGAAGTGATGGCTGCGAAAGCTCTTGGGAGAGAAACCCACTGAGGACTGAATCATAGAAAATCCTGGGCTGGGAGGGACCCATAGGGATCAGAGTCCAACCCCTGGTCCTGCACAGACACCCCAACAATCCCACCCTGTGCACCCCTGAAAGTGGTGTCCAAACTTCCCTGCAGCTCTGACAGCCTTGGGGCTGTGCCCATTCCCTGGGGAGCCTGGGCAGTGTCAGGCTGGAGGAAATGGGATTTACAGCTTCCTTACTCCTGTTAGGTAAGGCAGAGCAGTCCAAGGTGATTCCTGCTGCAGGATAACAGGGTTTTTTCAGACCTTTCAGACCTTTCTTCTTTCCTAACACTGGCAAAACAACCAAAATAAAACCATCCCAATCAGAAAGCTTGAAGAAATTCCAGCAATTTTTATTGATTTCAGTTTTTCCAATGAAGCAAATACATACAGTACAGCCAAAACAAAACTCTGAGACATTTTTCTCACATACCTATATCTTACAGAATACACTGTAGAGCTATGGACTGGTAAGGCTGAGTTGGTCTCACACTGGTGTGTGTTCAGAAAGGAATAAAACTGCCTTTGACTTGTCCATGAGGCTTCTGAAATGCTGGGGTGGAATTGTGCACACACAAAATAAACAAAGCATTTGTAAGAAAATAGACCAAAAAAGCTCTGCTGTGCCCAGGACAATGAGGGTGGTGTTTATTTACATGGCTGGGTGTCCAACTGCTCCTGCTGGCCACAGTCCTTCCTCCTCCTCAGCAATTCTCCATCCCTGTGCCACAGACCTGCCCTGTCCCTGTCCTGGGGGTATGCCCTACCTTGGCTCTTCGAGGAGAAAGGAACAGGAAACCAGCTCATCAGGGAGGATGTCACAGTTAAAATCATGCCTTTAAAAAAATATCTCCCCCAGAAGGAAAAAATTGTACTGGAGGTGAAAACAGCATTAATTTATGTTGGAGGGAGCCTCACTGAGCTCCCAGAATAGCTGGCTAGGAACAGCACCAGTTATTCCAATGTCTGATTTTTCCTTCACTTCTCACAATTGGGCATCAAAGTCACTTCACTGACTTGGGTGGAATCTGGTGTCCAGATTTTAAAGAGAGACTGAGAGGAAAACAGAGGGTATCAGAGAATTTCCTGGGGAAGATCCAACTGAAGAACAGCCCTGGGATGGCAGAATGGCTGTGATTCCTGCAGCCCACAGCTCTCCTGAGTGGGCTCTGCCCTGAGGTTTTCCAGCAGTGACAAAGAGCATCCTAAAAACAGCTCAGTGGGAGGAACCTTTCTGGTGTGCCCAGATCAGGGCAGGGACATCCCAGCCGGGTGAGATTGCTCAGGGCTGTCCCCAGTCACATTTGGAAGAGCTTTGAGCATGGAGACAGATTTTATCATTTTATTAGCTTTGAAAAAAAACTGTAATAAAAATGACTGTAACAACGTTTTTTGTAATAAAATTTATGTGAATGATTAATCTATCTCCTGGAGTCCAATACTCACTAATGAAGTCTCCAGTACCTGTAAATTTATTTGTGAGCTGATGATCTTAAAGCTACGGCTCTTTGTGCCTTGTACAGTGACTCAGTAACTGCATTGGGGGTGAAAGCAGCTGCACTGTTTTAAAATAATGCTTAAATCACAGCCAATTAAGTGAATTTCCTCAAAATTCCATTTTGTACTTCTGTTTCCCCAATTAAGTTTTCCAGAGAAAAACATTCACTCCTAGGACTTGTGTTGGACTTGTCATTAGAGAACAAACCTGAATGCAAAATTGCACAGAACACTTTACAGCCAAACTGAATCAATCTTGCAGCACTTGGGGACATCCACAAATGGATCTTGCCCAAAGCATTTGGAACATTTTGCATCTGGGAATCCACATGCACCGAGGGAACTGCTGGGGGGTGGAAGGGCTTTGCCCACGGGCTGGGGCTCTTTGCTCTGTTTAAACCCTCCTGGAACACTTCTACTGGATTCTCCTGGTTCTGCCTCTCCACTTCAAAGGGGCCTTTTTCCCTTTCTTATTTGGCTGCAGCTTGGCACAGAAAGTTCCCAGCTGAAGGTGGGAAAAGAGCGGCTGTTCATTAAAGCGCAAGATGAAGCCACCCTTTGTAGCCCAAGAGGAAAACCAGCTGGGAATGATCACCCTCAGTGGGCAGGAGCTCCCTGTCCTCCAAATGGGGACCAACAAGGGCCACCTGGAACTGCAGCAGAGCAAACCCGAACTTCAGAAGGGGTTCTTTAGTGGGGATAAATCACCCCATGGATGTGAACTGAATATCCTGAGCCCCACCAATTTAGGAGCCTGACACTTAAAATGAGACTGCTTTTCCATTTCCAGGCTCATAATCTATCCTTCCCAAGCATCTCCTGAGCCCCTGATGTTTGAAAAACAGGGCCCTGTGCCCCTGCACCCTTTGAGGAATAATAACCAGCCCAGGCAGCAAACACAGCCTCAGCTACTCCTTCCCTGTGAGTCTGAGCTGTGTCGTCTCCATGGGAAGGATATTTTTCTTCAGGAGAGAGGAAGGTGGTGAGAACTGAGTTGCTCTGAAAAGAGCTCAGCAGTCCCTCATCATAGCCTCAGCATCACAGGCAGATTAATGCAATTCAAGATCCTGAGAAATGACACATTTCCAAGCCTAACATCACACAAGTGCTCACATTCATTTGCACATTAATATCAGTTCTTTACATTGATCAATGAAAACAATATATGATTAAAGAGGCCACATCCCTCCCTTCTTTCATTCCTGTGGCAGTCAATGATTCCGGGGCAAAACACATGGCCTGTCCTGCTCAGCTTCTCAAATGCCACCTTTGTCCAGGCACAGTCAGGAACTGGAATTGTTCTGGTGCTCAGAATGGAGAATGGGAATGTTCAAGCTCTGCAGCTGTGTCCCAACTGTCCTCTCACAAACAGCTTCAGGGAAGGGTGATCAAGGCCTGGGAAAGAATCTGCAGGTGTCAATTTGCTTCTTGAGATAAAGAGTTCATGTGACAGGAAAGAAAATGCTAACAATTATCAGAGAAAAATCCTAAGCAGAGAAGAAGCCCTTGTTCATAACTGTTAGGAATAACCAGCCTTGGAAAGAAGAGAATCCTTGTGTGTATCTGTTAATAATGGACAGATGCAAAGGGGGAACTCGACCTAAGATTGACTTTTTTTGTGTTTGTGGATAAAAACATATTGTGAGAAATTTTTAGCATAGCAGTATTTGGTGCATGGATAGGGTGGAGTTGGAATAAAACCCTGCAAGGGGTTAAACTGCACAATCACCCTGACTTTGGGTGGAAAACAGGGGACAAAGCTGGAGGAAGATCCTGCTCCCCACGTGTACTCTGTGTGCTGCCTGCACACACCTCCACATCACACCCAGAGTTATACAGACACACTCTTGGCAAAAAAATAATATTGACATCAAGAAAGTATATAAAAGTCCCTTCCCCCCCCGAAAAGAAGAAAATGCTTAAAAATATCAGTGTCATCCACATGAAATCCACGTGTTTGGTTTGCTTTACAGTTGAGTTGAACTCAGAAACTCTCTACATCTTTAACATCCTAAGGAATCATGGAAGTGTTGTTCTTCCTGGACATGAACCAACTCCAAATTCTGAAATGGGAAAAAAAAAATAAAACAAAGGAAAAGCAAAACCCCAGATAATTAAAGCATTCAAGAGATCTTTTCATTACAGCAACCCCCAACTTTTAATCTTTTCTCTGAGCTTAGCTGCAGTTTGTCAGCTGCCTATAGCTTTTTACCCTGCACTTCCACGCTCCTCAGAGTCCCAATGAAAACATCCCAACAGAGCAAGAAGTGAAATCCATTCCTGGGCAGAGGGAAGGAAGGACCTTTGGCACTGTTTTCTCTTGGTTTGATCACAAGGACCATGCTGGGGAAGGAAGCAAGTAATTCCCTCTGCATGATCTCAGACACTATCCAAGAGACCTCTGGTGTTTTCAAAGTGCTTAAAGCTCTTCCCTTCAGTGGGAATCATGACTGAAAAATGCCTGATGGGTTAAATCCTAATTTCATCCTGAATATAAAATGATAAAGATGCCCTGGAAATTCTGCCCATGGTTTCTCTTCCCTGGATTCTCTATTGGGATTTTCAGCTGACTGAATGTGGTTCTCACTTCTGACCTGAGGCTGACAGCTAGATTAAGGGCTCAAACAATTGCTAAGGCTAATGGCTGAAGCCATGGATGTGCTGGAATTTACTGCACATTACTGGTACTGTCTAGATAACACTGCTCAAAGTTCAGGAATGAGTGCACTGCCAGGGAGAATCCCAGGAAGAGCCTCACCTGTGAGGATTTGGAAAAATGCACTGAATCAGTGATTGCTTAGCAGAGGAAGGGAGAGGCACAGCCAAGCCCAGCAGCTTTGTCTGTCCTGTGACATCTGTGCTGAGCATTTCCAAAATGCACAGCTGGGCCATGGGGGCAATATCTGCCCTGGGCCCAGCCTCTGACCACTCACAGAAACAGACTGGGCTGGGAAGATTTGGGATGAAAATGTCACAAAGAGACTTTTGGAGTGATCAAAGGTAGCAACAATCTCAAAGGATTCCTGTGCCCCAAATCCACCACAAGGGCCGTGTTCTCACCTGCAGCCTGAATGTGCATGGAGAGGCTCTAAAATCTGGAGGAGAGGGTCCTGAAGGTCGTTCCAGCTAAAGATCCCATCATGTTCTTATCAAACCCTTGCTGAAAAAGCAGAAACATGAAGTGCAGTGAGTGCATATCAGTTTCTATAATGAGAGCAGTTATTGAGCAAAGTGTGCTTCATTCTCAGTCAACCTCCTCTGACAGCCCTCTGGGTACCTTTGTCACCCTTATTGATGAACTCCATAGAATCATAGAACCATGGAATGGTTTGGGTTGAAGTGACCTTAAAGATCATCTCATTCCATCCCCCACCATGGGCAGGGATACCTTCCTGTAGACCAGGTTGCTTTTCCTTGCATTGCCTTCCATCAACCCAGAGCTCGTTTCCTCCAGGTTTTTGGAGGAAACTTTTATTTAGTCATTCACCGAGTATTGTTTCATTTAATTCCTCATCCTGAAAAAAGAGCAGAAGTCTTTGCATGATGCATGTACCCCTGCAGACTCTCATCCTCCTCCCCTGACATTTACCTATGCAATAAACCTCTGTGTGAACACCAGAGTGACTCAGTCATACCCAAATGAGCTGGCACAGGCTGTGAGCAGAGCCTGGCACAAAACTACCCCAGCTCCTGTGCAGAGTCCCTCACTGTCAATATGGGAACAGAGCTTGCATGCTCTGCTCCTGCCTCCAGGTGCTCCCCTTTGTAGAGATTTCTCCTTCTCTTTAATTTGGCCCTGTACTCTCTGCAGGTGCTGCTCCTCTTGAGTTGGAAAAACAGCTTGTTCAAAGAAAGCCACTGGGAGCAGGAGCTGGGAGCTGGGAATTGGGAACTGGGAGCAGCTGGAGCTGGGGCTGGGGCTGGGAATTGGGAGCAGCTGGAGCTGGGAGCTGGCTCAGTGCCCATTTGGTTCTGCACTTTCCCAGCTTCTGTTGTAGGGAGCAAAAAAAAAATCCCAAATACTCCTCTCCTTTTGGTTTGAAAGCTTACCCTGACTGCAGGGGGATGTAACCACAGGGCAGGGTTATGGACACAGAAGAAAATGCGGGCAAAGAGAGGAGGGACCTTGCCAGGCACCTGCTGGGAGTGGATTGATGGACTGCAATGAAGGGAATCCCCTAAACCAGGGTGAAACACGCAGCGTGTCCCAGCCCAGAGTGAGGGGGCTGTGCTGGGGAACATTCCAGCACAGCCCCAGGGAGGAGGTGTCTGACACAGGCACGTCACCATCTGCTTTGTCCCCAGAGTGAGTCCCAGCAGTGACCCCCTGCCACCTGCTCAGATCCCAGGCAGGTGCTTGAGTAGGGCAGGGTCCAGGAGGAGCCTGGGGCACTTGGGCACCTGGGCCTTTACTAGCTCCCCACTTCAGCAAGTGAACAACCCAGGGCTGTTCCTGGCTCCCAAGAAGCAGGAGTGTTGTCCTTACCTGCTTGAGCACACTCTGGAGCTCCCTGTTGGACCAAAGGTCTGTCAGGAGAAGCCGAGCAGCTTCAGCTGCTTTTGGACAGGAGCTGGGAAGATGAAAGCAACAGGAGGATTATAGCAGGCACAGAGCAGCACCCCACAGACACTGCTGACTACCTGGGACAAACCCAGCTCCAGCTGGGAGCCTGGCTAGCCACGAATAGGACAGTCAGTTACACCCTCCTGCTCTCTCAGCAACATTGTGTGACAACTGTGACCAGAGCAGGGCAAAAGAAAGAGAGGAGGATCTGAATGGGAAAATGAACATAAAACTGAGCTGAGTCTGAAATTTGAGAGAGGGAAAGAGAAGGGAAATGGTGCCAACCCTTTGCTGGAGTCTGCAGGGACAGCATGGGTGGATCCTGGGAGGGGGCAGAGGAGCTCTCTGGAGAAGACAAGGGATGGGAGTAGCTATTGCTGCTTTGCAACAGCAACATCTGCAAGCAGCTCAGAGCCCTTACTCAGCACAAGGGAACAGATACCTGCTCACGTAACAGCTCGAAACCATGAGTCATGCAGGACCTTCTATAATTTTGGAACATTTCATACCCAGATATCCCCTCCCTGCTGGCTCCCATCACTGCTCCCAATCTCCTGGGCCTCCTACTGCTCTGGGTTCAGGGCAGCAGCCCCAGCCTGTCCCACCCAAGGTGATGGAGAGGAACAGGACCAAGCTCAGGACCCTCCTTGTCTGATACAGCTCCACAAAACCTTGTGTCCTCAAAAACCGTGCTCAAAACATTCCTCAAAATAGTCCCCAAAAGCCTACAAGAAATGGGACCAATAGAACATGAGGAACCTGGGACATCAATTCCACACTTGGAGTGTGGGAGGACAGGGATGGAATCACATCCAGTAAATTTTGGGGCATTTCTCTGACATACACAGCAGCTGTTACCAAAGAAATGATCGAGCCTAACTTGGTCATAAATTTCAAAGGTGTTTTGCAGCTCCTGGTGTTGTGTGGAGGGCTGGAGGACAGCCAGAAATTCCTGAGCAATGCTTTGGAACAGAAAAAACAGGTTTTTATTGCCAAATCTCTCCTCCAGTTACAACCACCCTATGCTCTGTCACCAGAACAACAATGTTTTAAAACACTTTTTGGCTGAAATGTTGTCTATGGCTGAAAAGCCATTAAATCTCTACAAACCCAAGGGTAGCTGTGATCAGATGGGCAGAACACGAACTGAATTCTCTCTTTCAAGGATTTGTAGTTTCAAGTTGTTTCTCTCTTCCTAAGCCAGAGTAATTTTCTCTTATTTTTGAAATAATTTACTTCTAATGATGCTAAATCTGTACTTTTTGCCACTATGTTTCCAGAACACAGTGAGTGAGAACACCTCAGAAGTTTTGTATTTTCAAGTCAAAATTACCAGCATCAGTACCTGAATCATTTATTAATTCAGGTAGAAGATTTTCTAAACTCTTCATTTGAAGGACTGGCACTAACTGTTTCTTACAGCATTGACTGCTGTAATTTAGGTATAAAAAACTCAATATGAGCTGGTGGAACTGTGATGCCAACTTCAATAGGTAAAGTAGCATATCCCAAAAAAAATAATGTGAATATAGTAGTGGATAACACGGAGCAGAATATCAAGGACAGCTGATTTGGGGAAAAAATTCCTTAATAACAAATTGCCCGAAAATCAAAGTTGATTTTAAGTGCAGTCTGTCTTTTACAAATAGAATTATTCATGAAAAATTGTGGAAAGGCAATGAGGGAGATGTCCCCTGGTGGCAGTGGCAGGAGTCATCCAAAAAGCTACAGCAAAACATAAGACACAAACAGAAGGAGATGGTGGGGAATGGGGAGAAACAGAATGGGGGCAAGAAAGACAAGAATCTTGTCCATAGATATTAAATAATGGGGAGAAATAATCCTTCCTCAAAGGACAAAAGTACAAAGAACTTTATGTGTATCACTGAGAATGCCAAGGAATTCCCAGAACAAGGATTTTTTCAGGATGTGAACAGATTATAAAATTGATAACAAGGTGCAATCTTTGGAAGAAATGGGAAATTGGAAATGTGTGGATGAGAAGAACTCTCTGGAACAGGGAATAATCAAGGGAAGACCTGACTTTCTCGAAAGATTAATTTTGGTGAAATGTTGTGGTGGAATTGAACAGCAAAATAAAACTGCAACAGTAAATGTGTGAAAAGTGGAGGAACAAAGAGAAACAGAAATAAATCCATGGTAAAGGGATGAACTGCAAATGTGATGCTTGAAAGCACAGGGAGAGATTTTGGGAAAAGCTTTGAGTGCAGCCAGTAGAATTAATGAGAAGAATTTCAATTTAATTAGTGAGATAATATCGCTTGAAAATGAGCAGAGAAATGTTTTTCAGACAGCTGGAGAAGAAAAATGAAAAGGAAACAAAACACCCTAATAAATCAGGTCCAGTGGCTTGTTTTTTAGAAACACCACCAAAAATTGAAGGAAATATTCAATATTTTGGCAACTTGGACTAAAAATAATGAGGAATAAAGGAACTCCATTTGACCATGAACCCCACATCATAGAAGAGAGCATCTGCAGAAGACACAGACAATTATTTATTTGGGATGCTCCAGGAAGAAGAAGAAACCACATCCATCAGATAAACTGCTGAACCCTTTCTGCCTTTCAGTCAGAATCAGCTGTGAGAAACACGAGGAGAAAGAAACATGGAAAGGGAGGAGAACATGGGAAAGGGCAAGATCTACAACTCATTGCTCTGGAACCTGGAGTCTCTTTCTAAGCCATGACTCTCAAGTTGTTTGAGCAGGTGGAGCTCCTGGTTTGCAGCTGGTAATGCAGTGAGAGCCCAGCTCAGAAACACAGGGCAGGATCTGTGGGGGGCACAGGAGACACAGGGAGGGAGCACCCAGACACCAACCCCAGCCTGGGGCTCAGGGAATGTCCACAGGGAACTGAGGCAGATTAAGAGAGACAACTGCCAAAGCCTGGCAGAGTGCAGGGTGTCCCTGGGTTCCCCCTGGTGACTGGGTCACACCTGAGCCCCCTGTCCCCCCCTCTCTGCTGCCTGTGGTGCTGGGGAGGAGGAGGTTGATGGCATGGGACTCACCACATTCAGAACCACAGTGGGGACCTGGGGGCTTCAGCCAGCCCCCTGCAGAGGTGGGGACTTAATGATTTCCATTGTGGAGGGGGGAGGCTCTTTCTGATGTAGGATTGGACAAATCCCACCCTAATTCTTCTTGTTTATCTCCACAGGTGACATGTGACACTGGGAAAATTTCACCTTGTGACCCAGCAAGAGTTGACAGTCTCTTCAACATCTGCTCTACTGGAACAGTCTGAAATAATACAGCTTGAACAAGTAAGATTAGTCCTGGGTGGAAATTGTTCTCTTTTTCTTTTTCCCTAAGTATTGAGCAGCATAAAAATCTTTGGGGATAAAAACGAAAAATGGAGACAAAGGAAAACTCAAGTTTTGTACATTGTAAGAATTGGGGAGTTTCTCGGGAGGACTTTGTGATCCAGGCAGGACTGGAGACATCTCCAGAGTTTGGTAACTCCTCACAGTTCAATGAGTCACCTCCAACGAAGCTCATCCCCAGCAGCCAAGGCAATTAAAGTGTTCCCAGCCCGGGTTGTGCAAGGCTGTGCTGGAGCAGCAAATTACTGAGCACTGGTCTGAGGGAGCCACAGTGGGACTTCAGCATGAGTAAATACCATTTGAAACAACAAGGGCTTAGAAGAGGGCTGGGTTTCATGATAATTGGGCTCCTTGGAGAATGGAAGCAAATAAAAGCAGCAAATAGAGTGATGCTCCTTGGCCCAGGCCCAAACTAAACAAGAAGGCCCCGTGCAATCACTGAGAGTCTCTGCCATGGAACAAGAGGCAGATTGGAAGAACTTTATCAAAGGATGATGAAGGCATGCAAATGGATTTTCACAACAGAGAACAATGGTTACTTGTCTAAGGCATTTTAAAACAAAGACAGATGGCAGGAGAGATGAAAGCCCAGGAAAGAGAGAACATGGTCAAAGACAATGGAAGTTTAACACCAGTTTGGCCAGAAATGAACACAGAACTTGGCAAGGCTTGACAGGCTTGTGCTGCAGGGAATATGGATAACAAACAGGACAGAATTCCTGCCACCAAACACCAAACCAAGTCCTAAAATAGAAAGAGGTAAAATATTATGAGATTGCTCAGCTGCTGTAAAATACAGGAGTAGACCAGGGAGGTACATAAAATAATTCTTGTCTATGTTCCCCCAGAGCTCATTTGGAGGAGGATGATTCAACAAAAAGATGAACAGATTTGCACATAAAAGTTAAGCAAAATCCTTGTGCACCTTCAGTGTTGAACCTCAGACCTGACCTTCATGACAAGGTTTGAGGGAAGCCCAGGAACCAGGAAGTCACTGACATCCCCTGTTCCGAGGGCTGGAATTTTTCATAGATCAGAGAACCCCAGAGTGGTTTGGGTTGGAAGGGACCTTAAAGATCATCCAGTCCCACCCCCTGCCATGGGCAGGGACACCTTCCACTGTCCCAGGTGCTCCAAGCCACATCCAGCCTGGCCTTGGACACTTCCAGGGATGGAGCAGCCAAAGCTCTCCTGGACAACCTGTGCCAAGGCCTCCCCACTGCCATAGAGAAGAATTTCTTCCTAATACCTATTATAAATGTCTCCTCTTTTAGTTTGAAACCATTCCCCCTTGTCCTGTCACTATCTGCTCGCACAAAAAGTCACTTCTCCTCTTTTTTGTAAGTTCTATAAGTACTATTTCTAAAAGACTTTAAGATGTTGGTGCTTCAGTTATTTTTAGAATTTCCTAAAATTCAACCAGAAAATTTCCAGAGGCCTCTTTGCAAATTCCACCCTGGATGGCTCCTGCCTATTTCCAACAAACCAGTGCTGAGGATTTCTGCCCACCAACATGCCCAATTCCTTTATCAGTAAGAAATAATTCTCTACTCTGGCTCTGAAGGTTTTGGGAAGGCTCTGGGGTCAGTCTGGCTCTGTCCCTGTCCCTGCC